>JAODLL010042395.1:0-20735 GCA_026546735.1 Forbesichthys agassizii
TCACGATTACACTTTTTAATTAACTGTTTAAACTATTAAAAAAAATTAAATTATTAATTATTTATTATTAATTAAATTATACAAATATAACACGGACATTTTGTTTTAGGTTAAATTAAAAACTGCAGCATGGCAACTGTAACTATGCAAAATAATGATGTGAACTAGAATGGAAAAGAGAAAAATTTATGACAGACAACGGACCTTTCTCAGGCACTCAGTCTCACTATGGCAACAGCACTACACGTCCTAGAGTAACCTCACAGGCCCCACTTTGGAGGTTTGCATGTGGATGTATAATTGCTTGCAGGGATCTGTATGCAGTTGTTGAACTTTGTCCCAGTAACAGGATTCTCTCTGTGTGTGTGTGTGTGTGTGTGTGTGTGTGTGTGTGTGTGTGTGTGTGTGTGTGTGTGTGTGTGTCAAAGAGGGCTTGTTTAGTCTGGTCATAAGGACCACAGGCCAATAAACTGCCAGACTTCTGTCCACACAATCAGATTACATGTCCATCCGGATGGGATGCTATGCCACTAGACGACACCCACACTATCTCACCATATTAGTTAGAACTGCACTGTGGACAGATTGTTACAATATGCATTCTGTTAGTTAATAGATTCATACATAGTGGAAATTGTACATATACTACTACAAATCAACACAATAATTTGGTTACTAGCATTAGGTTAGCATTAGGTTATTAGCATTGTGTATTATATGTATTATTAGCTAGGGCTGCGGTGACACAGCCAAGGGTCACTGGAAGACTCACAGCAGCACTATTGCCCAACACCTGTCACTAGCCAATACATCAGCCGAGGCTGATATTCCCTCTGATCAATGTATAATTATACATAGTGGCGGGGCAGGAGACATTGACTGTGACTGTCACGGGACACTAGCTCTGGCTGACTGCAGTAGTGGGTTTGTATTGCACTTATCTAGCTTTCACCCGTGCAGAAAAAACTGTATTATTATTATTATTATTATTATTATTATTATATAGAAATCTTTAGATTTCTTTAGACCGGGATCTTTAGAAGACGTTTTTGTTCAATTTGGGTTTACAAGCTACAAGTATTTCAGAAAAGAAAAAGTAGGGTTAGATCCAGGGAAATTAATGAAGAGAGTGACTGAGAGACCAACAGAGACGTCCCCAGTCCCAGGAATAACTAACTAATAAGTAAGCGGGTGGCGGGCAGGTTGAATGAATAAGTGCCATGAAGAGCTATACTGCTGTGGTCCAGATTGGAAATGGAGGTCAAGGGTCAAGCCAGTGGACATGCATAAGAACGCGCTGCTTTGGCTGTGCCTGGTCACCTTGGCCTCAACATGCACTTGGACCAAGACACAGTCACCACAGCTATACTATTAATGTGTATTTATGGCGAAAAGGTATTATTCAAACGTTGACATTGACAGACACTCTTCATGGAAGCCACCCAGTAAAGGTGGCCGCTTTTGAAAAACAGCGACAGTACTGACGTTTATTTTCAAAGACATGCCGGTGCTGTGCTTGATAACTTAGTGTTTTGTGTTTTGTCTGTATGAGTTATAATGTAACTTTTAATCTCCTATCCTTGAGCAAACCTTCCACAAAACCCAGTCCAGTTCATTATCAAAAGAGCAGCTGCCGGTTTTATGATTTGTCTTTTCATTCGCTATAGTGTCTCAATCACTCTAGCAGATTATTTAGCTAAATTATTTTGTGTTAAACTAGAGGTTTTTGAATTATATGCCCCCCACCCCCACTGCTGCTGTACCAAAGCAATATCACCATACATATATTTTTTTATATCATCGTCTTCATCAGATTAATTCATTATTGCCGGCTACTGTGGCTTTGAGGCTTGCTGTTCACTTTCAGGTCTGATGAGGTCATGCCAAACCAGCTGAAGACTGTTGAGGGATGAGCACAGGCCACATGCCACTACAAATATGCACAAACACAATGACGGGGCTTGAAAAAAACACGAACAATGCATGACGTTCAACACAAGACAGGCATGGCCTCGCTGTCAGTTTTTGACAACAAGATGTTCAAGTTATTTATTTGATATAATGTAGGCTTGATGTAGGCTAACTGAGGATATATGAATATACCTTCCCGTCTGTAATATAGGATTTTTTTTAAAACTGTGTGCATGGTCAGGGCAGCAAGCTTAATATAATAAATTCTGAATATTCAAATACAATTATGTATATCATCCTACTAGCATTTAGTAGACATGACAGTAATATAATAGGGTCTAGCCTGTATAGCCTATAGGAACGTATTTAGGGAACATGATGTGTGACTGACAAGAAGTTTCAAACAACACACAGTGTTATTGTGTTAAACTCAACCACAACATGCAGAAAGACATACACGTATACATACATATACGTCATCTATGGCCACATTGTGAAGGCTACACTTTGAACAATGCTTTTTCTGTAACATTAATCACTGCAACACCATTGTGTGTTTGAGTTGTAAACATGAAAAATGGACATGCTGGCAACCCCGGGGGATGGCATCTATTTTTTCTGTGTGCACATTAAAATGACAAACAAGATGAGGAGGGGTCAGGTCAAGAATGTACATCTGCACATTCTTGGCTAGAAAGGATGTTAATGCAGCCAAACTGCAGCTTGCTGGCAATTTAAAGACACAAAAAGCAAAATACATCTAAGTGACCTACATTGGAGTGCCAAAATGGCAGCTAACTTCCTTGGCAGTTGGCTTCAGACATGGGAAGAATTGTGTGGGTGTAGTTCAGCTAGGAGAGTTGTACTCAATAATTTGAATAGTAGATTAAGTGTGTGTTCTTGGGTTCACAAAAAAAATGCAAGAGAAAAATGGGCTGCAATCCAGTTGAACTGAAAAGCAGACAGCACTGAGATCAAAGTTCAGCCATGTTCTTCTGTTTGCACAAGATCAAAAATTTTTGTAAAGTCTGTGTGTGTGTGTGTGTGTGTGTGTGTTTAACACACCCAACAATGTTCACAGAGGCAGAGAATCTGGGCAGGCTTCCAGCGTATTACCGTGACTTCAAGGCTTGTAGCAGAGTTCATTCGCCACACCTAGGGCTGTCCCGAATACCATTTTACAGGTTTCGAATACTTGATGGTATTTCCGAACAAGTTCTCAAAAACACCATTAAAAACACTCAACTATAATTAAGAAGTATAAGTGAAGTAATTTTCGATTCCTAGCTTTAGTGAGCAGTGAGCACACATGTAAACATAGGTATGCGCTCAAAATGGCCACTTTGATTTATACGTCAATTGAACCAGTCATAGCTGTTAAATAGCATATACCTCCTGTATTATCCAATAAGAGTGTGTGTTGAATGAGTAGCCTCGCTCTCTTCTTACAAAGAGAGACCATTGCAATCAATCGTGTTGATGACACAATGTAGGGCAGGCAATGACATTTCAACATGTAGGTTTATATGGAGACAGTAGGGATTAATGGGAAAACAAGCATTCATAATGTAAAAAAATGAATAATAATCCCAATATTAAATATACCCAACGAACGAAAACCCGAATAATCAAATATTTGGGGCCAGCCCGAGCCACTCCCGGTGAACGAACGAGGAGAAACTCCCATGTAGGCGTGTCTGAAGTTCTCAGAAATCCCAACACTTTCTAGAAAACCTTCTGGCCTCATCCAGATTTACCTCCACTTCCCCTTGTACCATTTGAATTGATCCAACATTCCTATTATTCCAGCAATATAGACCTTAGCAGGTCATGAATTCTATTTCTTCATTAAGTTTCAACTGTCTGTGTAAAACCATTAGGCCTGGGTATTGCCGAGGACCTCACGATACGATACGTATCATGATACAATACATGGGTCACGATACGATATGTATCACAATACACTGAGATAGCATACATATTGCGATGCAACTCTAAAAATAGAGCTGAAAATACAACTTGCCATCTGGGTAATATGTACATCACAATATATTGATTACTCAGCAAACAAATTGAGTCAAAACTATTTAATTAAAATTTTCCATTCCAATTACTTATAACAGTATTTGCATTGCACATCGTCACTGAATTTAAAATTATAAGCCCTAACATCATATGAAAATTTTAGTATATTACAGTATATTACTGAAGACACTGCTATGGCAACTAGCCTACTTGCTCTACAGTGATATCTAAAAGAGCGAGGGAAAAATAAAGACATTTAAAATCAGTTATTATATTATAGTTTATTTTATCAGTCATATTCTTAATTTTGTATTTCTATTCCCTGTCTTGTTCTTTATTTTCCTTGAGTTTACGCTCATAATTATAATTTTTTTCTATAAATTATAAATGTTATATTCAAAATATATATTGTGGCTGGAAAATAATATTGCTATATATCTATATACATACACACACACACAGTATATAATATATATTTTTTAAATGTATCAAGCAAAATTATTCTCCATTCATATATGAACAGTCTGATGATTACAGATCAATCAATCTTGTTTTGTGTGTTTTCTCTGGAAACTTTGGATTTCAACAGATGGTCTTAAAGAGGACAGACATCTTACATTTGTTTCTTAGTCATTCTTTCATACACCAAGCCAAGCTGACTAGGCTGTGTTTCAGTAAGAATTGGAGCGTTATATTTGCGGTCAACTGTTCTGAGGGGCAGGGCTCAGGGTCAGGGAAAGGACTCTAATAGGCCCACATGCTAGACTGGTTGAGATCTGGATGTATTTGCTACAATATTAAATTATGAACAGAGCAATCTATTATGAAAATATATATTATGTAAATAGATTTTTCAGCCAAACAAACAAAAACATTTGACAAAATATACACACCTAGACATGCTAAAATAAAGTGTTAATAAACCGAGAAGTTTTAATGTTTGCATTCTTAGGTGTAATGCAGCTGCACCTTACTTGTTGTTTATAATGGACACTCGGGAAGATGGTATCCCCAACACTGCACAGCTGTTGATGAGTTCATTCTTACGCTTAAGTCCTTGATTGTAGTAATTTCCTGTATAATATTTGCACAAATTGTTTATTATGAGGACTTAAAAACATTACACATTTATTTTTTGCAAATATATCTTGAACAGTTGGGATATTTACAAAGGGAACTGCATACCTTCATGAGCTAAAACATTTAGATCTACTATACTAACAGTCCCTAATATTAAAGGGACAGTCCTCAATTTCCCTTGTGGCTCAACACCTGTTTCCATTCAAGTTTGAAACCCACGTCAATGCAGATTGTCTCACATCCAATTATAATTAGGCGTGAATAAGACTGAATCCTTAACAATGATTCCAGTAGGGCCCTCAGTCAGGTCCTTGAGACCGGGATTAAAATACCTTTAACAATAATCTAGGCCTACAACCCCACATACAGCACACCCAGACATTGTCGGCTACACCTTCCTTTCCAACCTTCTAAACCTTCTGACAGTTACACAAACATGGAGTGTACCTTTAATATTATGATCTAGCCCCACGTTTGAAGCAAGTCTTTTACAATAAAACGCAAGGGATCGCAATTGGTTGGATCCACTTAGTGCTGTAGAACACTATGTTGTGAACTAAATAAAAAAGGCAAATTAAACTGACCAATGGGAGAAGCAACACGGAGATGTTCACTTTCACTTTTTTGTGTTGCATTAGTTCAATTATGACTAATGTATCTGAATGGAATCCATAGGAAATAATTTTATTTTGACATGATTAACATACCTTCAGACAAACACAGCAAATGAACACTGGCTTTCAATTCCACGAGTCTTAGAATAGTTGGGGCGAAAAACATGCATTCATCATCTGGGTGAGCAGTTACAATTAGTGCTCTAACATCAACATCAGTTCGTGAAGCGAGAGCGTTATTCTTTCTGGTTGATGAAAACGTCATCATATGTCTCACAGATTTCACAAAATGTCGCCGATGTCTATAGAAAATACATCGTATCCAAACAAAATAAATTACAAGTAAGGCGAGGACGAAGAAAACACTCATTGCTTTCGATCTTTAACATCAACAGTCCGTTGGTAAACGAAAGCTGAAACACCAAAGGTTCCGCATAATGCCATAAACAAATACAATATTGTTTTCTTTATTAGTAAAATTAACAATTAAATATGTTTTGTCCCACTTACTTAGAGGGATTAAATATAAATGTGGGTTCGTTTTATAATAGGCGTGTATGATTTATTTTTGTATTTTAAGAATAGCCACATCCGTTTTAAATTAATGTAAAAATATGTTGCTAATACATGAAAATACCATACCAATATATAAGCAAGTGTGTTTACTTTTTAACAGATTACAAACACAACGACCCTTGTTGCGGGAAATACATAGCTGTCCCACTACTTTTGTCCTGGCAGGTGTAAAAACATTACATTCGTTTTTAAATGTTAATTATTTATAACACCAGTTAATTGGCAGTGTTGTGTGGATTCTATACGTATGAAATATGTTATGTTTATTATACAACTTTTTACAAAAATCGACGCGCTATTTCTACTTTCGGTGTAGAAAAATATATTTTGTCCTGCCATGACATCGACAGACAAATGGTGCAGCCTTTAGTCTGCCCAGTAGTCCACATCGCGTAACCCGCGGATTTACAATCAACAATTTCCACAACGTTCGACCACGAAATACGTTTTACGTCTGTTGGTCCATTGTATGGCAGTG
Organism: Forbesichthys agassizii; assembly: GCA_026546735.1. Taxonomy (NCBI): domain Eukaryota; kingdom Metazoa; phylum Chordata; class Actinopteri; order Percopsiformes; family Amblyopsidae; genus Forbesichthys; species Forbesichthys agassizii. The sequence continues at coordinate 6,685 of JAODLL010042395.1, forward strand.
AGGTGAGTGCAAATCATTGATTTGCATCAAATTATTTCCACATTTAACTCTTTGGACGTTATTTAAGCACATAGTCTACGCTTAAAATCTGCCTTGCAAGATGGCGACGTGGTTGAGAATTCAAAGGTGAAATTCGGTTAAGTTAACAACCTAGCATGTTTAATGTCCTACATGTCAGTTTATAACGCCAGAGCTTAACCTAACACTATTTTAAGTTAACGTTCATTACCCTATATGTTTTAGTCAAAGTCAGGGGAAGGCTATCTGCGGTCGCAGTACCGTAGACCCATCCCCCATATTCATGTAAGAAATCCAATTGCGTTTACGGTACATGACAGCGTGGTAAAAGGCAGCAGCAGCAACAGCAACAACACCACATCAAAACGTACTGTAATCTTTGTTTCTCAGGTTCCCATGTTTTGCAATAAGCATTTCGTTTGCAATGGTTGGTGGGAGCACATGCCATTCTAATTTTAAAGTATCGTATGCTAAATATGAATTGACTACCGGGTATATTGATTTTGATTCTGATACTTATATTGACTATACGTTTTGCAATGGCCTGAGTAGTAAAACCATTTCACCACTGGCAAAAACTGCAGCCGTCAAATTCTATAATACATACGAAGTTACAAAATATCCGTGTAAATGAATACAACACAAACAAGCCTGATTGGCTAATGTATATTTGTCACGTTGGTGTGGTACCAGTACCTGAATGACAGCATTCTATGGGACAAGGAGGACACATCTCAATTCGCCACAAACCAAACAAAGTCTAGAAGATGTGGTTAGTTCGTTCATAAACTCAAGATTGCCACACTATTAGTTATTTTAGTGTAAGTTGATCAAACTACATAAAATAAACAACCATCAAGTTATTACACTTTTAAGTAATTTAATTGGTGCATTTTTCTAACCTCTTTAATTAAAATCAAGCCTTTGGGTTAAACTATGCACTAAACAAATTATCTAACTAAACTGTGACACCAATGCAAGGACTTATTTGGCCATTGTTGTGATATATACATGTTTTGGTGTATGCAGCAGAGCACTGCCAATAAACCGACCTGTGTGACTGATATAAAGCATTCATAGCATGTAGGCTTATTTGTTATAATATAGACTACATAGAGAGATTGAATCAAGGCTCTATCTTTTGAATGAATATCGGGGGACCCGCATTCAGTATGACTCTATTGCTTTTATGGCATTTCCCATACCCAACAATATTTAATTCTGCTTGTCATAGACAAAAATAGCCTCTAGCAGCATTTTGTCTGTTGAATTATACATGGATTATTTTAGTGTTTATACAGTCAACTTGTATTAGCCTATATTATAATGACACTGTCCAACTGATTCAACTTGAAAATGCTCCTTTATTTTGTTTGACTACAGTACTTAAATATGCCCATTCCATGACTTTATCAGAACATTGCCCCCTCGACCTTTGCCAATAACCCAGCATTTACTACTTTACACTGTATGATGCAAGAGCTACGTAATCATACATTGCTTTGCCAAAACACTGATAATGTAAATAATACTCTTTTAGTTTTAGATGCAACATTTCAATGTGATTTGCTGACTCACTGTTGGTGTCGATTCTTGCAATATAAAATGACGTAATAGACTACTAATATGAGCCACGTTGTCTGCTGCATTTGTATGTGACAACCCAGTTTCTCCTTTTAAACCTCTGTAATGTGAAATCGTTGTCATGTTATTGCAGGTGGTTTGGGTCCCTCCCTAGCCATGCTCAGCTGAATCCCTAGTCTGTGAAGCAGCAGCGGCACGCTTCCACGGTGCCCCATGATGTCCAGTAGCTCAGGCTACCCCCCGAGCCAGGGGAGCTTCAGCAGTGAGCAGAACCGATACCCTCCTCACTCTGTCCAGTACACATTCACTGCACGCCATCCAGAGGTACAGTCTCCCTTAGTGGCTCAGGCAAAGGGTGTATGTCGATGAAACACAGGGAGTTAACTGTTGTAATTGTTAATGTAATTGTTTTGCACTTGGTGGAAGTTGCATAACATAACAATGTTAACGATTGTCACTGCCTGGCTCTTGAAAATGCAGTTGAAGTGTGTGTTGTCAGTGATCTTAATTATATGAACTGTCCACATACGTTTTATGGCACATCTGTTAAAACGTTAGGACTATTCAAGTGCAACTTTAGTTATATTTTGTCAAAGCTAGTAAATGGAGTGAATACCATATTGTGGTTATACGTTTTAAGCATGTCACAAAGGTTATGGGAAAAGGCATTAAAATATATTCTTGCCCAACTGTCAGTTACCTCTGTTTTGTACTAACTAAAACCATACTTCTTTGTTAGATGTTCTAAAATGGCCTCATTAGCTTTGTAGACATGGCAGAAGAATATCTGAGTAACAAGGGAAGTAAATTAAGCATGATTATACATAGTTATATTTTCTGTAAATTTTATAAAATGATAGACATGAATGCTTGTCTGAAAACATGCCAAAGTGATTTACTTTGGACGCTACAAAGAACACAAATGGGGACAACTGCTATAACTTATTGATGCAGGTGTGCTTCATTTGTATACTGTCATGTCACACTAGAAACAAAATAATGAAACATTAAGGAAAATATATGCTTAACAGTTTTCTCTAGGATGCACTGGAGTTGTTGCAGCGGAGATAAAGCACCTTGCAAATTTATTTGGGTGGGGGGGTTGGGGTCCTCCCAAAATTGTATGTTTTTCAATATAAAAATATGATGATTTCATATAATTTTTACAATAATTTACATGAATTTGATTTTGGGAGTAGAGCAACAAAGGTTTGGCCCTTTTTAAAATGTTTTTGCATCTTAAAAATAAGTTTCCTATATTTCATAACTGACCAGCTCAAATGGTAATAATTTGATAAACCATGATACATTAAGACAATTGGCCTTCATGGCTTTATTTATAGTAACATTTCTATTAATTCAAATGGATGTGTAGCCTAACTTGGAGACTTTTGAATGATAAATTCCTGATCTATTAGCTCACAGTATCAATAGGCCTTTCCGACTCTGGCTGTAAGACCCGCCACCCTTGGTTACGGTTGCTAATGTCTCTGCTGCTGTACGGTACCGGTAGCTGTACGGTACTGGTAGCCTACTGTATAGTATTCTGACTCGGCCTGGCATAATCTCTCGTTGGAATGGCACGTTCCCGAAGCACATCTAATGACACATTTATAAGGGTGCCCAAGCATTTATTTAGCGTTCTTGTTTTGTTTTTTGCCCGATACAAGATTTTGATTAATTCGTATTAGCCTGAGTAATAACTAACCGCTTTGTTTGTGGGACATCAGGTGTTGCTAAGGAAAATCTGGTAATCGGATTATTATAATATTGAAAGGTTGTAAATGTCTATGTTAGATCACAGGCAAGTGAGTTTGTTTATTTTTAGCCTAAAATCAAGACTTTAGCCAGGAGTTAACATTGTCAGAGATTAAATCTGTCAGGGGGGACTGTGCTGTTTTACTCACAGGTGTGTGAAGTGTGCAAAATAATAACGTTCTAACGATATATAAAAAGGAGCCCTCTCCTCCCTAACCTGACATGCCAGATTAATTGTTGTCACAACTCCATCTGGGGAGTCGTACATTGAAAATGTATGTATGAATTTGTAAGGGGCAGGTACTTCCAAAAAAAACACTTGGCAGTTGATTAGATGAAACATTTGGTTGTATTGCTTTCGGCAAACCGAAACCACTGCCATATAGCTATCAATACGATGTCAAGTTGTTAATATTTTAGCACTGGCAGCAGTCAGATACATATAGGGGAACTACTGCTTAAAGTTGTGGATAGCAATTTTAAATCTCTACTGTAGGCTAAACATTTCAGACCATATTTCTAGTTTGTCTTTCCAGGATTTAGGCCTAATATACGATTCCTTATATGGGAGGGAATACAACAATAATTGCTTTAAACATGGTCTGTATAGAATGTAATTCCAACATCAATGTTAAATGAGGCTCCATTTACCAGCCATGGAGGTTATATAATGTATGTTGGCCTTCGATAACACACATTTCTTTCTAAGAAGGCTAGTTCACCAGAATACTGTCTGGGATCCATTTCTCTGCATTTGCACTGGGACCAAAAACAAAACATGGATTTGGAAATGTTTCTAACTGTATGTGCTTGCTCAGGTTTGTTTGCAGGTCACAATGTGCTGATATCATTTGTTATTCCCTCCCTAAAAGTACATTTTGAGGCTAAAACAGGGTTTAATCAAATAGACAGTAACAGTTTGGCTGATAAGTGTCACTGAATTATATCATGTAATTATTTATGGCATGATCTTTTGCTTGAACTCTAGAGAGAAGTCTGAATAAAACCCACAGTAAATATACTATAGTCTAGTACCTCCCTCTCTCGTATGTCTGCTACGACCAGAAAGGGCGTGCATGTTCACCAAATGCATTAACAATGCATCTCTTGGATGATCCGGCAGTCAAGGCCTCAAATCGCACCCTGAAACAGTTGCCTTGTGCTTGTGTCATTGGCTTCAGGAGTTCACTGTCCCAGACTATCGGTCTCACATGCAGGATCCTCAAGGGCGGAGAAGGCCTTCCTTGCTGTCTGAATTCCACCCAGGGACTGAAAGGTAAAGCCGAATAACTCACGCGATCGCCATGCTGCACCCAGTTATCTTTAAATAAATGTGCATGCATCGTTCCAGTTCAAGGAGTTGATCCAACTCATGTCATGTAGCCCGTGTGTCTAAGAAGCTCTTTTGCCTCTGCTTTTCTGCTCCCTCCCCGTCCACAGGCCCCCAGAGAGACGCCATGGCTACGAACAGCAGTTTCATTCCGGTAGCTCCCAGTCGGAGCATGACAGCTTGGAGGCCAAACGCCCACGAATGGAGACTCTCTCTGAGTCCCACATCACCCGCACCCCCTCCACCGCTGGGGGCATCGTCTTGCCCCTGCCTCATGCAGTACAGGACGGCCTTAGAGCCTCTGCCGAGGTCAAAAAGGTAACCACGCACGCACGCCATTAAGTGACTGTGATTGCTGAAACTCTGAATGTCTGCCAGATGGCTCACACGAGTGTCATGCTGCACCCGGTCCTGTATTATTTACTAATATTGCATTTGCATTATCTTTAACAACATGTGCACGCATCTGTCCAGTTGAACCGTTTTAACCCATAAAGAAGCCCATGCAATCATGCTCCTCCTCCTCTTTAACGCAGGAGTCCCAGTTCACCGTCAAGGTGGAGTCCTCCTCAGGAGGCCAGTCACTTCACGCGGGGGAGGATCAAGACAACTCTCCTTCCAAACTGTCGAAGGAGGAGTTGATCCAGAGCATGGATCGCGTGGACAGGGAGATTGCAAAAGTGGAACAGCAGATCTTCAAGCTGAAGAAGAAGCAGGTAGTCTTTCATTTGCACTTGCGCGGTCAGTTCTGGATAGGCAAAATGTTCTTACTGCCATGCACATGATGTGTTTATCGGTGCTATCCTTTTGGATAGCCCTTTGAGGGGAAAATACTCAGGCTTGCCCCTAAGTGCTTAATATATCTGTGTGTATTACATGCGTGATGGCGCTCGTTGAAGAACTTATCTCATCTGCAAACATGGGCGTTGAATTTCGGACTACGCTCTGCTCTGGCTGTAAATTCGGCGCTATGAGGGTTTCCTTGACCTCCATATCTCTGCTGCTGTACTTCACCTTCAGTATAAGTGAAGACTCATTAGCCGAGCAGACTAGCTCTCAGTGAGAGGCTCCAATGTGCCGTTGAAATCCTGCCACCTATATACCACCTGTGGGCTGGCAGCTTACTAGTTAATTACCTTTATCTGCCTGGACCTTCCCTTGAAGAAAGTGTTGCCTTGTTTTCTTTTGTTTCTATCTTTCTATCTTTTCATAATTCAATCTCATCAGTAGATCTGGCCCCAATGTCGTGTTTTGTCGTGTCGTGCTTCCGTAGTAATCACTAGCGAATAGACGAAACTTCGTTTGAAGGGAAAGTTTGATGGGAGGGAGGGAGGCGTGTCGTAACAAGCTTTCTGTTGTTTTTTTTATGTGGAAAATACTGATACGCATGCAGAAAGCTAAAAATAGAATATTCGAATCCCAAAATGAAGACACGAATACCTACACATACCCGAATAGTCCAATACTCTGGTCCAGCCCTACTCATTAGATTTGAATTGGTTTTGACTTGGAGGGTCAGCTTCCTGCACAGATTTTCAATTCTCTGTTCCTTAAGGTTCTCATGGCTTTATTTGTGTATTCAAAGTATTACAGAAGCTCCTAATCCTGTCCATTTTAACCTGGTGGTTTCCATGACCTTTTACATTGTAAACAGCCAGTTCAGCTGCCTGCCAGCGAAGGCCCATTGGCCCGAAATATATACATTATTAATAAAAAGCAGGCGGCCAACAGTCGAATAAAGCCAGCATGCATTTCAGAAGCTGGGATGAGATCAACACGACACTGCAGATGGAGCATACTGTTCCCCCACATCCAGTTTGCTGCAGAGGAGAACCACACAGACAGAATCCATTGCAACTTAAGAAACATTGCATTAATGTTTGTTTATCTTTTCTGTGTGTGTGTGTGTGTGTGTGTGTGTGTGTGTGTGTGTGTGTGTGTGTGTGTGTGTGTGTGTGTTGTTTTTGCCTTGAACGCCGCTGACCTAAAATGTTACGGTTCATGTGGTCTCCTAGCAACAACTGGAGGAGGAAGCGGCAAAGCCAATGGAGCCAGAGAAGCCTGTGACACCTCCCCCAGTGGAGCACAAGCACCGAAGTATAGTCCAGATCATCTACGATGAGAACAGGGTGAGCTGCTCCGCTTCACTACGCCTTGCTCTTTTACTATGTCGGAAGAATGTTGGTAATTCAAATTATTTTCATGTGCTCTTCATGATCTTTTATAGTGTTTCTTTTTATTTTTTATTTCTTCCACTAACGTACAGGCTTCTTATGATTACCTATTTAAAAACTTTAACCAAATATGAATATTAAAAAGCAAGTTGAGTGAGGCTGTGCGTCAGTATGGAAGGAGGAGAGTGTGTGTGTGTGTGTGTGTGTGCGCGCGTGTGTGTGTGTGTGTGTGTGCGTGCGCCAGAATGGCCTGTGAGGGTTACTATAGTTCATGTCTCGCAGACAGTGCTGCGGCAGGCCTTGCTTGGGGGCACGCCTTCCTTCCCAATCTGCCTTGTGTGTGTGTGTGTTGGCGTTGGCCCCGGCTGCCATCGCCAGTCCTGTTAATTCTGCTTCAGCGGAATGTTGTTTGCTGTATTTTCCTTTCGGTGTCACGTTGTCACTGCTGAAGTAGGTACAGCCGTCAGTTTATAAACATATGGTTTGAAGAGGCTCACGCTCTACTGTTAAAGGTATATTCAGCTAATGCTATTGTACGGTAATAACACTTTATCAGTCTAATTAACCAAATATCTCCTCGCATTTCGCTATTTTACCGTTCTCTGCGAGTTAATAAATGATCTGGTACTTCTACACAGTCCTGTCTCAGCCCTGGCTCTGTAAATAGGATTAGGAGCATTAACTAAGTGGCTAACACCACTCGCAACAACAATGCCCTAGGCCTTGCAATGCGTTTCAATGTGTGGGGCAGATCTTCAGAGGGAGTTTGATTTTATTTTTCGCTCAAAGTTAGCAAGCGTTCTCGAGGATGACTAACACTGCCTTTAAGGCATATACTGCACATAAATGCTATCAAGCAAAGGGCTGATATTTCAGGACTTGAAAGTAGTCAGAAATACTTCCATCTGTTTTCATGGGGAAATGTCCAAAAGGCAATCAGCATGATGGAGTCGTTTTTGTATTGCTCTGCAGTTTTGTGTCATTATGTCCATGTTAGAAACCTTGGTTCTTGCTCTGTTGGCTTGGACCCCTGAGCGCCTGACTGTGTAACGGTCCTACATTTCTCATATGTCCACACTGGCATGTGGCAACAAATAATGTAGAAGGTGGCTTCAACCTCGCCTCTGTGCAGAGGTTGAATTGGGGATGGATTGTGAATGCAACACTATCTGTGTTTGCATTCAGATGTTTTATTTTTGTTTGTTCGTTCAAAGACCCTGTAGAAACGTATATGTAAATTTTATTACGACCAAACAAGTATAAAGTTTTATTTATTTTCTTTATTTGATAATAGTCAACCATATCATCTGTTTTATTAGAAAAAAGCTGAAGAGGCACATAAGATACTTGAAGGTCTTGGCCCCAAAGTTGAGCTGGTACGTAATGAATTGGTTATTTACTTTATTATGTATCTATATAATTTAGCTTTCTTCTGAATAACTCCTAATTAATCCACTGCCTGTTCCTGTTCTGCTGCCCCACCCACCAGCCCTTGTACAATCAGCCATCAGATACTAAAGTCTACCACGACAACATCAAGAAGTGAGTATAAGGTGTATTTATGTAGGGACGTTGTAAAAGCATGTAAGGTTTATGATGCTGATTTGGATGTAGGGGACGTATTGGTGTGGCACTGATCTCTAGATAAGCCTATCCCAAAGTTGCATCTTGTATTCAAGTCTTATCTGATAGCCGAGCCACCTGATTGGTTTGGCCAACTGACCCCGAGGACAAGGCGTGAGTAGGTAAGTGGAAAGTGGCCTGCGTGTCTAGCATGAAGACCTAATGAGCGCGTTCCGTGTGCCCGGGCAGTGACTACCTCTGAGTGAATCTGCTGTGCTCTGCACACTGTCAGGGTCAGCTCTCTTAGCTTTTATCCCGATGGTCACCAGTATGTGCAAACAGAGTAGTTCCCAGTATTGCCTACCCGCCCAAGTGAGAACAAACAATGAAATGGGCCAGTATGGGTATCTTGTAACATTTTCACAGATCATCCAACTGGTGCTCCAGCTAGTTAACAGCAGTTGTTTCAGTCCATGAGGTGATGTGTTGTTCTCAAAGATCCAAAGGAATATAACCCTCGGATGGTATCCGTCCATTAGATGGAAATGGAGGAAATATTAAATTGCTTGGCTTTTTGTCTTGTCCCTTGTAACAACTGAAGGTGCAATTGCCAAGTCATACTGTGTCTTGTTTGAGATATTAGTTTACTTTATAACTTTATTACCATTATTGTTATAGACATTACTACATTCAATATTTGCTCTTCTTGCAGTAACCAAGTAATGAGAAAGAAGTTAATTCTGTTCTTCAAGAGAAGGAACCATGCTCGTAAACAAAGGGTAAGCACCCCCCCACCCCCCATCCCCAGGAAGTTTGTTTCCTACTCGATGGATGGTTAGGAATCAAACTTCCTGGAATTCATTTGAACCCCCCTTTTGAACCCAGCATTTAGGTCCTGCCCATATCAGATAAAGGCCAAGGGGGATAAAACTCTCACAGTTTAGCTTTCATGCATTTTCACACCATAAACTTAAATAAAAAAAAAATTGTCCATGGGTATGCTTCTAAACAATTAGTTTAAGATAACAGTAAATTGTCTCAATTTTGTGGCAATTCACATTCTTGTGGATCTCAAGATCTCAAAACCTTTAGTTCATAGCTTAGTGGCTATGGGATACAGATGCATCAAATTTAAATGTCGTGCACAACTAAGCACATGGGAAATGCCACAATGTACATGTATTTATTTATATTTGTTGATGCGTGTTTGTGCACTGTGTAAGCCGTAGCAATTAGATTTTCCAGCGCTTTACAGAAACATGGCAACCAGATAACTCTTGATTCTTATCAGACTGTGTTTAGTTATCCCACGAAAAGGCACCTCTTTCCTTGTATTTTATATTGCCTTTACTCAGAGAGGTCCTGTCTGTCAGGGCCAGGCTTGGGCTAAAGAATGGCAGTGTACCTGGCCACATGCCAAATGGAAGGTGAATGGTTTGGCCTTCATAGTAGAGTGGAAACAAGGCTGCATTGTACTCCCCGTACGGCCTCTATCAGTTCCATCATTTCAAATACAGTGCAGACGGAAAGTATTCACAGCGCTCCACATTTTGTTATGTTAGAGCCTTGCTCCGCCTGGAGTTTGCCAAACGGCACCTGAAGGACTCTCAGTCCATGAGAAAGAAAATCCTATGGTCTTACGAAACAAAGATTGAACACTTTGGCCTGAATGCCAAGCGTCATGACTGGAGGAGACCAGGCACCGCTCATCACCTGGTCAATACCTGTGGGAATGTTTTCCAGAGGCAGGAACTGCCAAACGTTTTTCATTTTATTATGGGAATCATGTGTGTTGAATTTTGAGGATATTTTTATTTTAATCAATTTTGGAATAAGGCTGTAACATAACAAAATGTGGAAAAAGTGAAGTGCTGTGAATACCTTCCGGATGCACTGTGTATTATTTCATACATTGTATATTAAGGGCATATACCGTTTGTCCGTAAATGAACCTGTGCAGTATGACTAAGTGTGAAGATGTCACTCTTTTGGTTTTGTGTATGTACAGTATGTATGGTATGTGAGGTATGTATGTATGGCAGTGAATTATTCTCTGCTACGGCGTCTGATACGGCGTCTGACATACTGTGTGCACAGGAGCAGAAGATCTGCCAGCGCTATGACCAGCTGATGGAGGCCTGGGAGAAGAAGGTGGAGCGGATGGAGAACAACCCCAGGCGCAAAGCCAAAGAAAGTCGAACGAGGGAGTACTACGAGAGGCAGTTCCCTGAAATCCGAAAGCAGAGAGAGCAGCAAGAGCGCTTCCAAAGGTAGTGGCTGCTAATTGCCCGTGAGGGGGAAAAACAGGTTGCGTGTTATGCTTAGCAGTCAATAGCGCGCTAACTTTGTGCATCTTCCCATTGAATATCAACGTACTGTTTTGCTGGATGGAAATACTTAAAGTAATAGTTACGAGCTAGGGATGGGAATTTTCATGTTTATCAGAAGTCTACCAATAAAGTAAGTTGTGTCATCAATCAAGTGTCTATAAGCAGGTCAGACACATCCCGGAAATGTTCAAAATAATTGTGACGAAATAGCAAATGTAGGGGTGCATATGCACGTCTAGACTATCTACCGTAGACAAAACAACATTTTACCTGTGTATATTGTCTTATTTTCTGCTGGCCAGGCATTTCGGCTACACAATGTCGTAGTTTTAGGCAAATCCTGTGAACTCCTGTAGGAAACAATCATGCCAATCGGCAGCTAGCTTAAGTTTTCCCCAAGATGACACGGGAGTGGGCTCCCTAGCTGATTTTAAACGTTCTGTTTGTGTGAGAGAAGAGTAGATAGTCTAATTGTATTAGAGGACGTTTGATTGTATCAAACATTTGTCATTAATGACACTTTTGAATTGAGGGGTTCCAGACTGATATTCAAGGCAGTCAAACTATAGCTATCATGAGGCTGGTGAACTTCTTGCACATGGATACAGTCAGGGTTTCTATACAGTCAGGGTTTCTAACACAAGTATGTAGAATAGTAGAAATGTATTAATTACACTGAAATCCCTTTCCTGCCCCATCCATTAGGGTTGGCCAAAGAGGAACTGGCCTTTCTGCGACCATTGCAAGAAGTGAACATGAGATCTCTGAAATCATTGATGGCCTTTCTGAGCAGGAGGTGAGTAGGCCTATTTATCCTAGCCTCTCTGGCATTCCGGTATAGCTGTACTTCTTAAGACCTGTGTTCAACTGTGGCACCACCACTCTTTCTGCATAAATAATCATATCAATTTGCCGTTTCTGATTAGTATAGAAATGTTAGTATTGCAACAGACACTGACCCTGCTGCGTCTCGCAGAACAATGAGAAACAGATGAGACAAATGTCCGTCATTCCCCCGATGATGTACGACTCCGAGCAGCGCAGAGTGAAGTTCATCAACATGAATGGCCTGATGGATGACCCTATGAAGGTGTACAAAGCCAGACAATTCATGAATGTTTGGACTGAACACGAGAAAGAGGTCTTCAGGGAGAAGTAAGTTTATTTTTGTTTCAGGAAGATTTTAAATCAGTTGTTGTATCAAGTGTTCACTGTTGCCATAGTAGTTTTCAACTAGCATTACAAGGTGTTATTCTAGACCAGATATTTAGATTTCACCGGGTTTCATTAACACTATTGAGGGGTAGTACAATTTGCTGATTGGTCATTTAGCAGAATGTCTTACCAAAGCTACAAGTACAGTTTTAAGGAGTATGTGGGTGTCAAACATCTTGCTCAATTTTCTTCATATAAAGAATTGATCAGTTATATTTCTGAGAGCATACTTTGTCAACTTACTAACATCTCTTTCCCCCCATCACCCCGTCCTCAGGTTTGTCCAGCACCCCAAAAACTTTGGTCTCATTGCTTCCTATCTAGAGCGCAAGGTGAGCTGATTCTGTTATACTGGCCTCATTCACTTTCTGAAGGCAACAGGGAATGTTTTAACCTTTTATATTGTTGCTGCCATATTGTACATTTTTTACATTTTAACGTCCAACCCTCAAAGCTGACATAAACCTCTAAAATGAGTGTCAAATGAGCCCTTTTTTAAATAAATGACTATATTGCGACGCTTGCACACCGTGCCCACTATTTGATTGACATATAATGTCACATTGTTTCAGTGCGTGTCTGACTGCGTCCTCTACTACTACCTGACGAAGAAGAACCAGAACTTCAAGACCCTGGTCAGACGCAACTATGGCCGACGGAGAGGAAGGAACCAGGTAAACCTTCTTTGAAATATCTACTTTGATGTCATTCTTGGTCGGACGTCAATGTGTCAGAAGTGGTTTTCAAAGTGTGGGCTGGCAGCTCTCAGGGGTCTGGTATGTCTTGGGGGAGGGTGGGGGTTCATTGTGTTGCCCTGACAGGAGATGTCACACTGGGCTCAGTGTGGTTGGCCGCGTATGTTAGGCGTACAGCATTACAAGGTGTATAGCGGGCACAGCCGGCACACAGTCCACTTCAGCAGCTGGTCGGCCTTGTTGAGGTTGGTCTGATTCCTGATGAGCAAATGCCAGGAGAAGCCAGCTTCTCCTAAAACCTGTGTCCTCACCCTCAATCCTCTTTCCCATTTGTGGGGGAAATGTTGATACGTGTACCATTGTGTTTGTGTTGCGTTTGGTGCAACAGTGTGAAATGCCGCTCCATTTTTCACTGGCCTTTGGGTTCAACTGAATTATTTATCTTGATGTGCTTAATTGTGTTGCTGTTTGGGATTGACGCGGTGGTGGAGAGAATAATGGAACAGTTGTCTGTCACATATAGGCCTGGCTGTCCCACTAACTACTTTTGCTGGACTATTTATTTGTCTCACAAATGATAAACAATATTGCACAGCTAGTCTTAAAATGACAATGTTTTTCATGATCTTTCAAAAAGGGGTACTTGGCACAGCCTTGTTTCTTCTGTTGACCCCCTACATTAAGCATAGGTGATGGCAGGTGCTGCCATGGTAGCACAAATGTAATACAAAAAAATACATACATACATACATACATACATACATACATACATACAGTATCTCCCAAAAGTGAGTACACCCCTCACATATTTGCAAATATGTGAGCATATCTTTTCATGTGACAACAATGAAGAAATGACACTTTTCTGCAATGTTAAGTAGTGATTGTACAGCTTGTAGAACAGTGTAAATTTGCTGTCCCCTCAAAATAACAACACATTCATGTCTAAACCGCTGGCAACAAAAGTGAGTACACCCCTAAGTGAAAATGTCCAATAGAAATTAATATTGTTTTACAAAAACTATTGCAGTTTGTTGATTAGGGATGTGTGGCTTTTAGGTGTTTTAATGTGTATATAATCCCCATACATTCTCATCAGTTTTCTAAGGAACAGGCTTGTGATCACAGATGTGGTTATTTATCTAGTATGCATTTTTTATTTGCTGCTTTCTTTGCATCATCAAGTGTGAAAGACACTTTGACGTCAAAGCACCTAAAGTTGCATGGGTACATTTAAATATCTGTCTATCACTCAAGCCCAAACTGAATGTTCTTACTGGTAACATTGGCTTCTGCTGTTCCTTCCGCCTGGGCGGGGGGGGGGGGGGGGGGGGGGGGGGGGGGGGGGGGGGGGGGGGGGGGGGGGGGGGGGGGGGGGGGGGGG
>JAODLL010042406.1:0-20729 GCA_026546735.1 Forbesichthys agassizii
ACATGCTGAAAACTATAATGTAATGTTTCTACACTGCCCTGGCTTTGTAATAAGGAACACAAAGCGGTGCAGGCCACCCAACACTATGCTTTACCAATGTGGGTGACACAGATTCTGAGGGAGCACCCTATGGCATCGACTGGATTTCTATATTCTCAACAATGTAGTTATTTGATTAATCAAAGAGATAATCGATTAATCGAAAAAATTATCGATAGATTAATCGACAAAAAAATAATCGTTTGGTACAGCACTATATTAAAGTCAATAAAATTTCTGGATTCAAATGATTTAAATTTTTCCCGCTTTATTCATATGATGTACTGAAGAATTGACAACAGTTATTTTATAATTAATCCAAAACTACATCTGAGATACAGGACTATACACAACCCCACGTACCACAGCAATTTGACTTATATGGTTGTGCGTTCCCATACATTTACAGGCAGGCAGGCAGACCTTAAAAACGTTACCCACTACTTACCAAAATGGAAAGCTGGAGATTTAGCTTCCGTTTCAACATACTCCATGTGTGGCAGGTGAAATGGCCATGCACGTGTAAAACCTGCTTTGTTACAAATATTTCTACATTTCTACACAGCGGTCTACAGAGCTTGTCTATATGTATACCTCAATCGATAAACCTGAGTCAACTGTGGCCTAACTGAAAAGAGAAACAAGGCTGTTACCGGTACGTTCACATTACCAACATTTTTTTTTTGCGTCAGATTCGGCTTCTTTGTGGCCACTTGAGAGCCTTTCTCTTCCTGGCCTGGTAAGACCAACACTCTCCATACCACTTGGAGAGTGTTGTGTGGTGGAGAGAAGAGGGAGAAGGAACGTTAATCTGTCCTCCTTGAATACCTTTATTTATTTTTTAGAAGAATTAGAAGAAACACAGACTAGTGCACTGTTTTTGTCTGTCTCAACTCAACTGAATCACTTTATGTTGCTGATAGAGGTTAAGGACAGTTACAGAACCAGAAATATAGAGGAAAAAATGGAATGTTTGACTCAGCTCTCAAATGCGCTAGCTTAGCTCATGTGTCATTGTTAGGAGATAACTAGCGGGTACACATTTCACTTTAGCCTATGGACAGGCTAGATTTACACCTTTAACCCAACTGCAGGCATCAAATACAGGAATTCATTGGTATATTGCATAACAAGGACTTACCATGTACATGCGAATACACTACATGCTAGTGCTGTTAAGCTAGCTAAAGTTGTTGTTAAAATCTGCGCTGTGACATCAACATTGTAAGATAAAATAAAAACCTAACCGTTTATACCTTTTTGTCCATCCATCCATCCATCTTCTCCCGCTTATCCGGGTCGGAGTCAGGCCCCTTTTTGTATTTCAGTTAAAGTTAATCATGGCACCTTTTTTTTCACCAAGTGTCTTACCCCAACCCTATTCAGAGACTCCCCTTCACTCTGACTAGCTCCCGCTGTCTGAACCAACCACGCCGCCTGTCCCGCCCCCATGTCTATTTATACTTTAGTTGTCTGCAATCCAAGCCATTCTTCAAACATCCACATTTACAAAATGGCTCTGTCCCTCTGCCGGCCTGACCATATTTATTTAGAGTTTCCTCACTTGTCAGCAGCTGTTGCTCAGCATTGCAAACAAGTTCAGCCCGCGGTAGTGTTCAGGAAGGAAATCGTTTTATTCCCCCTGTATAGTGCTTTTTTTCTCTCTCTCATTCCGCTCATATACATTACTCTTTCTTACTTTGCCCCGCCCGTTCTCTCTCAAACTGTCAGCCTCTCGCAGTTTTCACATTTTATCTGCGTGTATCTCTCTCTCTCTCTCTCTCTCTCTCTCTGTGTCTCTCCCCCTTGCTAATCCATCCTGCTAGGCATTGCTTCATGGTTGTTAAGCATCTCAACACTCAGAAGGGGGAAGAGAGCCTGTGTGTGTCAGGGTAGGGGCGCTCTAGTCGTCTGGTGAGCCTATTGAGCAACGTAGGCACGTCTGTTGTGCTCCGTCGGCTCGGCACAATGTGGTATATCCACGTCTGCACCCCTGACTAGCCCTGTCAACGCTGAGTGGGAGAGGATAGGAGAGGAGAGGAGGGATACATAAAAAGATAGGCAGGCAGGAAGGGAGAAGGAGAGGGGAAGTGATACAGTGAGGGGTTGGGAGAGAGAGAGGGAGAGAGAGGGAGGGAGGGAGAGAGAGAGGGAGTCTGACAGTGAGTCATAGCAGACCAAAGCGCCAAGCCAGCATGTGCTGCTTTTTAGGAAGCCGCCTTTTTTTTCTCTTCTTCAAAATGGAAACCAACCCTAATACACACAGGCGGATTAGAGCGAGCTAACGCAGACAGTCCTAATTACATGAACGTGGGCACTGTTTGTGTGTGTGTTTTTCATTTAAAACTGTTTAGACTTTGTGTGCGTTGTGTAGTTTTATGTTTTTACACCGGGCTCCCTTCCATTCCATTCAGTGTCTCTGTTTTCCTTCTTCGTGTATCGAGGCGTCCTCCCAACCTCTCCTGGTTGGAGATGGGGATCAGTAATGATCAACACAGAGATGGAGAGCAGCCCGCATTTTGGAGAAGTCAGGGCTGGTGATCTCATTTACTCCTTCACGCCTACGCTAAATTTCCAATATAATCGGACTCTATATTCTTTTCACTTTGTGTGTGTGTGTGTTGGGATTTTGGGGGGGGGGTGATGGTGATATCGCAGTATCTACTTTAGTTATTTGCCTTTTCAGATATTGTTGATCACGTGGGGGGGGGGGGTTTACAGCACATATGTAGCCCACTGCCTTCATTTGTGAGGCGTCTGAGACCCCCACTGAGGCTGGAGAAACCACTTTGTTAGGTACACACTGTGTTTGTGTGTGTGTGTGTGTGTGAGAGAGAGAGAGTGAGAGAGGGCTGTTAAATGAACATGTGTGCCAGGAGACAGACAAAAGAAGGCAGGCAGATAGACAGACAGATAGATGCAGACAGACAGACAAAATAAGGCAGGCAGACAGGCAGACCCCCAGTTGTCCTTTTCTGTTCTGTACTTCTAAATCTCTTTTCTTTCCTCCGTGTTCTGCTCTGGCGTCTTGGAGATGAGACACATGATGCCGCCACGCTTTGTTGTTTGTGCATTTTAAACATCTGTCTGCTCCCCCTGCCCCGCTCACTCTGTGCTGTCTGCTATGTATAATCACGTGTGTGCCCCTTTTAGTCTCTCTCTCTCTCTCTCTCTCTCTCTCTCTCTCTCTCTCTCTCTCTCTCTCTCTCTCTCTCTCTCTCTATATCTATCTCTCTCTCTCTCTCTCTCTCTCCCCTCCCCCCCCCCACCCAGCATGAGCAGCCAGCCCTTCGGGAGCAGGCACATAATGGAGTCTCCTCTGATCTCCTCTGCTCTTGCCATCCAACCAGTCCCCTGTGCTTCCTCTCTGTGATGTCAGGCCTGTTTTAGCAGCAGACAACCTGTGCGATTGACCTGTGCCGTAATGAACGCTGAAACAACCTTTTCCCCAAACCAGGCCCCCCCCCCCCCCATGACAGAGATCCATGCTCGTCTACTTAGCTCGCTGGTCTGCTGGGTCAGCTTGGTTGAACGCGCACGTGAGACTAACGCTAGCATATTTAACAGTGCGTGTTTTTGTCAGTTAGCTTGTCTGTGTCTGTAGGGCCGTTCAGTGTTTATGTGACTAGAAGATTCCTTGTCTGTGTGTCTTGAGTGTACATACCGTATCATAGCTAAATGGTAAATGGACTGCATTTATATAGCGCTTTCATGCAAAGTGCTTTACATTATTTGCCTTACATTCACCCATGCACAGGTGATGTCATGCAAGGAGAGACCTGACCACCGGGAGCAGTTAGGGTTACGTGTCTTGCTCAAGGACACCTCCACACTTGTGAGGTGGGGAGTAAGCGGGGTTCGAACCAGCAAGTTCTTGATAACCTATCGCCTCGCTGTACCACTGCGCCACTTGGCGCGGTGCGCGTAATGCACTCAGACGCACATCCACGATCAGAATGTAACACTGCATACATTCTCCTCCCTGTCCATTCTCATTCATAGCAGGGTATTTGAGTGCTTTGCATAAAGGGCGAACATACAGAACCAAACCCTGTCAGAGCTATCTGTCACATGTTAGAGGCGCAAAGCATGAACTCTGCATATATTACTAACAACCACGCACACACTGTCTCACAGACACCCTTTATTAACTTTGCTATTTACATTCTCTGTTGAACACAGTGCAGATAGAAGTGTGCCCAAAACCAAGGACACTGTTAAATTAAAAAACACCATTGTAAAAGGCTCAGCCATTTGTAGACTAGGTTTCCACAGCGTTTTGGAGCCTTGTGTCAGTGCAGGTAGGCCACACTGCTGATAGACACCTGCAGTTGTACCCACCGACGGGCGGCTTGCTCCTCTGAAGTGTGCCGTGGCCTTCAGAGCCACTCTAGCCGTGACCCCGGCGTGACCCTGCAAGCCGGTTCAATCATAGCTAGAGTGCAGCCCGTCTGGCTTTATGGCAGCGGGGGAGGGGGTGTCTAGACGCTGTCCTGTCTGCTTCTGGGGTTGGATGTGCGTGTGTGACATGTTAAACCTGGAGTGAGTGGAGGCCCTCACTGACCCAGGCTATGTTCCGACACCACTCTCCATAACTGGTGTTGTATCATTATGACCAAGTCAGAATATGTCATACACTCATGCATTTCCCCGCACGGCCGCTCGCCTTCGCGCTCGTGACAGCGCCGCTAATGTGAAACGACGCCCCCCTTTTTTGTCCGGCCGCGCGGCGGTTCCCCCGGCATGAAAGGACACCAAGTGGCCCGCGCTACCCGCTCAGCGTGGAGCCTTAACAGAAGCACTTACGTCAGCGGCTAAGTGGAAGTGCCTGTAGTTCCACCGTCAACACAAGGAGCCACGCCACCACTAGACCTCCTTTGACATCACTGTCTGACTCCCGGGGGAGCGTCTGGCATGGAGGAAGGTGGTGGGGGGGATACGAGGAAAGGGAGTTTGAGCTGTAATTGTTTGTTCCCACTCAGCCCTGGCTAGAGTCCCCTTAGCATGTCTGGCACCTCTCCCTCCCCCCTTCCCTTGGGTTTCTCTTTCTTTCTCTCTCAACCTCAGCTTCCCTCCTCCTCATCTCTTCTCCTCTCTTCACCTCCATGCACTCTTTTCATTCTCCCACCTGTGTCTTCCATGACGCCCATATCAACGCTGGTGTCGCCCTGTTCCGATAATCGTCCCATTTACTCTGTTCACCGGCGGTTGCGTTACGTCTCTAAGCTGAATGTTATCTCTTCCTCTGTGGCCCTATTGTGTACAGAACAACAGGCATGCCAATAACGCATTGAATGGCCGTGATAATGACCCATCCACTGACGGATGGACGAACAGACAGGGAATTGCTGTAACTGTGTGTACGTGTGTGTGTGTGTGCACAGACAGTCATTCAGTCACTGGGAGACTTGATGCCAGACCCCCTTATCAGCCGTCTAGACATCAGTGCACAGCTCCCCGAGGAAACAGTGTTGTGTGTGTGTGTGTGTGTGTGTACTTCTCTTTAGCCATCTCTCTTTACTCTACCTCTCGTGTGTCTTTCCTATTAGCTGTGCCAGTGTGTGTGTGTGTGTGTGTGTGTTAGTGAGAAGGGAAGGGGGGGTTGTACAGCACTATCTCCCCCTCCCTGCTTGACTGATGTGTTGTGCCACTGTGTGTGTGTGCGTGTGTGTGTGTGTGTGTGTGCCAGCCAGGTTGCTGCCATGGCGCCCCCGCAGCTCCAGGCCTTGTTGATCACGGCACTGTGCCCAAGGGTTACCATAGCAACCGCAGTAGAGAGAGAGAGAGACGTGTGTGTAACCATCGGAGTTTGTGCGTGTGTGTTCAGGGCACCAGGATGTGAAGTGTGCAGGCCTTTAGCTGGGGTGAGCTCTCTGGACCACAGCAGAGAGCATCAGAGCAGAGACGGGCCTCTTCCATGCATCAGAGCAGATGGGGAAGCGTAGAGGTCTATGTGTGAATATTGTGTGTAGCATGCGGCTGGGCCCAGGGTGTGCAGGTCAGTGGTGGGGTGATCACAGCGCTAAGCCTCAGTGCTGTATGGCTGGCCTGGGAGACAGTGTTGTTTATTGGCAGGCTAGATTACCATTGATGTTAATGAGGTGTAACCTAAATGTCGCGTTGATGTAGGGCCGTGCAATTAATCGCGTCTTTAATCGTTCAATATTATCCAAATGAATCATTATTCTATGTTTTTCCATTATCGAGCAGCCCTACATTGATGCATTCTTCTTGTTTTGAGTTTCTAGAAGGAAGCAGCAACAGGAAATGGCTGCAGAGAATGAGGAAGGCAAAAGAGAATGGGAGAGCCACACTGACAGTACTCAGGCAGAAGGGGCTGTTTTGCTCCAGTAAAATCCCCCAGCTTGGAGCTCTCAGCTATTGTCAAGATGTTAGTTATTAGGGACACATAGCTCCGAGTCATTTCTAACGAACATTCCAATTTTTCTTGTGCTGTCACTCCTTCCTGGAGTCCCGGTCGTATCCCAGAGCTGTGCTGTGCTGTTGTTTTACTGGTGGGTTCCTCTGTAGCAGAGATTTCATAAAGTGCTTCTGTAGCTTAGGGGCTGTTATTCTGCTGGGCTACAAGCTAGGTTTGCTAATAACTGAAGAGTCATCCGCCAGTCTGACTAAATGGGGGAGGGGGGCTATATCCTATGTGCCAGGCCCTCCTCCCAGGGCATTACCACTGGTGCTTTATATAACTGGAACTCCTGAGAGGGACAGTGGGCAGAATAAAAGACATGTTTTCTGCTGGCCTGGTTTTCATGGTAACGTCTTAAGTGCTAAGGTCATTTGAGCTTAAATGGAAGTTAATGGGACATTAATGATCTGACAAACTGGAGTTGAGTTGAGTCTGTGGGAGACAGCTGTTCCCCAGATAGCCATCAGTCTGGTTTACATTGCAGGCCACTAGAGGGTTAATGTGGGCTAACTCATTAGTCACTTGAGTTAATTTACCCTAAAATAAGTTGTTTGTTGTGGCCAATTGGAGTGGGTTTGATGTTGGGATATAGCTACCAATATGCAGGTGTTAAAGCTGTTACCATTTAAACTGGAAACTGCAGCCAATAAAACAGATTTAGTTTTTGACCGTTTTGCCAATGACTCAACCGTCTATCAGAAAATAGTGTTATTTATCTAATTTCTCACCCCATAAACCCCTATCTTTGTAATCTGTAATTATCATCTCTGTTTAGAACACCTATGCTTTTATTTCCCATAGATGTCCCACAAGAATGTATCTCTGGGTATCTCAGACTTTAACAGTTTGTCGTACCCTGTTTAAGTGAATAAGCTTGAATGACTAAATTACTTTTAGTTTTGATTGTTTTCAGGTGGCTGGACAATGTATCTCAAATTAGATCTCCAGCACCACAACCATTTCTACTCTATTATCAGCCTATATCCACGATGTCCACAGTGTGTTTCTCCCAGGTCTGCTTTGTCAACTGTTGCTGATATCTGTCAGCTGTGTCTCCCTGACAGCTTGTTTTCTATGTCAGGTCAGCTGAACCGCACGTCCTCTTACTGGCCTCTGTCCCATGTGCACGCACGCATGCACACAAACATTGACTTGGATGTTCACGCAGAGCCAGGCACAGACTCGCACACACACGAGTAAAAGAGCCAGCTGTGGGTCACTGGGGTGTGTGCGCGTACATGTGCTCTGCTGTGCTGTTGGGTTTATCTCAGTGAATGTCAGCTTAGGCCAGTGCTGCTGTGACTCGAACCTGTGTGTAGCAACAGTATTCTGTCATGTCTAGCCTGTACTCTGCCGATATATGATAAGGCCAGATAGGTGAGACAAACACTATAATATGTCTGATCCAAGTTAGGCTCCCAACTCTGCTGAGCTGAAAACAACTCTACGTTCTGTGTTTATTTTGGTCAAGCAAGTCTTGATTAGTCAGTGTTTCATTTAATTTACAGTAGAATAGCCTAAATTAAATAGCCTATATGTAGGGCTGGACAATAATTAAACATCAAAATATACCACAATGTACATTTTTAAATTACGATGATCTGATATAAAAATGTATTTCGACAAGCTTAATGACAGGCGCAGAAGTCAGTTGTATTCAAGGCGAACTACTTGCATTGATGACTTGCACTACACACGCAGCCAGTGTCAAACAGTAGTGGGCTGTTTTCACATGCCAGACAATTTTATTAACTCACATCAAATGTCACAGAAAGGCTTAATATTACATATTATGACAGCTTCCTCTGCTAACAGTCAGTCACGTCTTCTGTGAAACTGCTAGCTTACTGTACTAGCTGGCTGCATCTAATTCATGAGTTCTTTCCAGTGCACAACCACAACCACTACTGACCCCTACTGGTGGACATAAATATAGCTTTCATTAGTTATAGGTAAATAATGTACTAAGAGAAACACTGTTGAGTTTTTATTTATTTTTGACTGTGATTTCACATTTCTTGTTTGTATGAAGGCTAAAAGGTGAACATTTATTTGTACCTTTTTTATTTCTAAATTATTATAGGAGTTTAGGTGTTTTATAGGAGGAGATTTTATAGACTTGGGAAAAGCATTCTTCACATTTGTAAGTAAGTACTCTGTTGTGGGTGTGTTAAGTGGTTTTGCTGAGGCTTATGTTGTTCGTATCGACCGAAATATAGAAATATATTGCGATATACATTTTTGCCATATCGTCCAGGCCTCGGTTTCAGAACAGTTACACCCCTTAAACCCCAAATAAATATATATAAAAACAATTATTTATTGGGGTTGGGCCGATATACGATTCCATCGATGATGGCTAACAGGCATCCAAGGTTTTGCAGGCATCGTGATTTAACAAATACATTTTTAAGAAAGTGGTGAAAAAGTGTCAAAGCAGCGTTCAAACAAAGTTATAAATATCTAGTGAAACACTGCGTAATACGCTGTTTCCGAGGCTCGCCATATTGCTGTGATAAGGATCACCTTACTACTCTCCTTCCCCTCTCTCTCACACACGCACGCACACACACACAGATGCAAAATACACTAATGCTTTGACTGTATCACACCATCTCGATGTCTATCTGGCAATGCAATCAATGCATTATGCTAACGTAATGCTAAACACAACAGGAAACAACTTAACAGTTTACTGCTCGTGCTCACTCACTTTGCTGTAGACAACGGTGCCTACAGTGATATGGTTGTTCGCTAGCTGACGACAATCGCCGTCTGTCCATCTTTTGGACAAATTATATGAGCAGATAATTTCATTAGGCAGGCTATACACTCAAAGTAGCTACTGATAGACGAAGTGACGCAGACACTGTTATTACAGATCAATATGGCTAGACCAGACCAGGCCTACGCATAGGGGTTAAGTAGCCTACTGCCTGACCTTCTTATAGTCATTTATTAACTACTACTTCAATTTCATAGATAATCATCTATAATTAGAGCTCCTTTTTTTGTGTTAGGGTTAGTAAAGTTGAATAAATTAGGCTAAGGAAAAATATATACCCTTCCCCCCCGATGACATTGTCAATCACAATATATTACTGTATAGTACTAGTTACTTTCAGCCTTAACAGCAACTATATTTCAGTGTAAATTGTTATTTTCAAGTTAAGTCCAAACATGTCAGGTTCAGTGTTAAGTTCAAGCATGTCCAAACCTAATTTAGGAGACTGTTCTGGGGTTGTATGCTAACTTCTCCACACTTTGCCTATGTTCTGTAGCCACTAGCCTGATGTTGCTGTGAAGTGGATTAATGCTGGAACAACATTGAGAGCAGCACTGCTTGTGCAGACTGCTAGCACACACTGTGCCTGTGTTCCATCTCTGGTGTGAACTCCTTCTCCTGCACTGTTCTGAGTGCTCTCACAACTGGGGTGGTTTACCATTGTTGCAGGGCGGGCTCTGCTCTCCTCCTGCCTTGCCTGTGTCTGTGCACACACTTTTTTTCCACCCTCCCCTCCCTTCACCCCTCTCTCTATGCCAAGCCTACATGTTTTTAATTATCCGTGCGCTATTCCTCTGGCCCTCCCTGCTCTCAGCCTAGCTTGTGTTCTTCCTGCCTCCACACAACATTCAGATGTGCAGCCCGGCCCCCGTGGCACAACCTCTGGAGGTGTACGCCTCCAGGGGTTGGACGAGCTTCTGGGCAAACCAGGAGCATTTAGAAGGTTTTTAGGCCTTTATAAAGAATGGAGCCTTGTGTAACCTCAGCATGTGCTGTATCTGGCGCATGGCTCAGCACAAGGGCCTAGTTGAGTCTGTTTCTCAGAATGTTGTTTCCCTGAACGTAACCCGCCTCGTTGCGACCCCTCCCTGTGGCTTCTGCGGTCGGCAAACCTGCACAAGCTGCTCGGCGCTGCAACTCGTACTAAACGGGAAATTTGCTCTCGTGTCCTGTAACCATGGTTTATTTAAAACGGCACATTAGCACTCCTGTCCTGTAGTTACCCTAACATGCGCTGGGCTGCGCTACCCAGTTTGAATGGCGGCCTATCATTTCCTAAACCAGCTTTTCATGTACATGATGGTCTTCTATAATGAGAAGGTAAAATCCTGTGTAGTCATACCTGTCAAGGTATCATTGAGGAAGACACTTAGCTCGAAAGAACGCTCTGCTGATGCTAAGTGACTGACTGGAAGGCAGGGACACTTCAGTATTCTTGCTAATGTAAACCCTTCCCAAATACTGAGGATTGGCGTTTTTGTAGGGATAGGCATTTTCACAAGTTTCAGGTAGTCTACTTGTAAAGGCGTTAAATCGAGTTGATTAGTCTTGACGTCATCAGCTCCACACGTATTTAAGAGCCGTTTATTCCATCTCTACTTCTGAGTTGTTACGTGCTTGGTTTTCTGAATGTTACTTTTACCCCAAGTGTCTACTGTAGGTCTGTTGTGTACTCATGTATAGTTCTATATGTACTTCACCTTTGCAAGTGGCATAATCGGCAGTCAAAGGCCAGTTTTTCTTTGTGACCCATTTAGAAAGGTATACATTCTAAAGACATTGTCACTTCTCTTTTATATGGTTCCTATTGTGAGGTATCACTATATTTCTTGTCTTTGTGTTTATCATGCCACATGCTCTAGAAAATCAAGCTTTCAGCTTTTACCCCGCTGCAGACGATATTGTAATAAATGGATATTTTACTTATGATTCACTGCTCTACTAGTTCTGCTTCAGTGATATCTTGTATTCTTTTCATTTTTCGCAACTGTTTAGAGTAGTTTTTTGTATAATTTTAATAAACCGTCTTGTTCTGCCTCCCTGTAACAAATGATTGAGTAGTTTTTGTTTGACTCAACATGATCTACTTTTAACACAAACTGCCATTGGCTATTGCATACTGTGGAAAGCTCCAACTGGTTCAATTGAAGTGTCAATGCAGTCGATGCTCAGACTGCAGCAGCTATTTTCAGATCCCAAGCCCTGATAACGTGAAAACTAGAGTGACAGAAGATTACGTCTGCAGGCTAATATGAAATGAATGCAACAGCAGTCCATGCAGACAGAATTTATTAATTTAATAATGTGTTTTGGACTAAATATTGTGCCGGATTGGATTGTCTGAAACGTTGCCAGTGTAACAAGATTGTTTTTGACCGTTGTCGAATGTTGGACTATGTACTAGTGTTATCAGTGGATACATGACTCTTCATAGGTGAATGGTGGCCTCAGGTTTGAAGTTTGTTGGTCTGACAAATGAAGAATGTGTGCACAAGCCCGTAAACAGTCCTGTCTGTTTGCGTTTACATGATTTTTGTTTCATGTCTTCCCCCCATACCGAAGCTTAGTCTATTCGTAATTGATTATTATTGAATCTAAAATGGTTTTCGGGCCAGCCCGTATGAGACTGTTGTACAGCCTTGGTTTTCTTGCATTCCACCATACTCCTCCATCTGTTGGTTAATGCCGGCAGGTTTGGTTAGCTTGGGTTTCATTTTGAACAATCTGGGTTTTTCTTTCTGCTTCTATGTGGTTGATTATGATGGCTGGTTTGGCTCTCTTCCTGACGGTGTTGCCCCACCCCTCCCCTGTGGCGGTTGTGGTGAAGAGGCAGGTTTGGGTGGGTTTACGTTTCAGCTCTGAGCCACACGCACGCACGCATGCACACACACACACACACACACACACACACACAAATGCAGATGAATGAGCATTGAAGGATTACTAAGGCTGGGCTGACTGAGGATACATTGAGTTAGCTTGGGTTCAAACTGGACCAAACTGGTTTCTTCTGGCTTATACTTTTATACTATTTATTCAGAGACTTTTCTTTGTGTGGAATTGGGCAAAACATTAACCATGTGTGGTGGACCGCTTTTATCCAAGGCACTTTATGATGTCATACATGCAAACATGTTGCTAGCATGTGCTGGCCCCAGTGAGAATAGAACCTTTATTACCTGGCAGAGCTAGTGCCTTGCCCTGCAAGTAGGCCCATCATGTAGAGTCCACTAATTAACAACAACAGACTTATTTCTGCTTTTTCTGTAACCTTTATGGGTAATATACTCAGCGATTGCTCTGCTGTTGAGCCTCGTGCAGAATTGTCTGACTGTGTTAAAGCGCTGCCACAGAAATTAACCTGGTAGCCATTGTCCTTATTGAGACACACACAGGCACACACACTGTGTGTGTGTGTGTGTGTGTGTGCGCGCCTGTCCTGCAGTGAGTAAAGTGAGTCAGGTCAGGCCCAGCAGCCAAGACCAGACAAGGTCAAGACATTAACACAGAACACACTTGCATAAACCTCAGAGGGAGAGAGTGAGAGAGAGGACAACAGAGGAGAAAGTACAGTTAAGACAAGCCACGAGGAGGAGGTGGAGGAGGAGGAGGTGGAGGAGGAGGTGGAGGAGGGGGAGGAGGAGGTGGAGGAGGAGGGCAAAATAGCAGAAACCCGTGAAGAAGGAATGCTGCCAGGCAGAGGAAGGAAGTGCTGTCGGAGCACAAGGCGCAGCGAAGGCCAGGATGGGAAGCTAGACGAGCAATGCAGGGTCACAAAGAGACTGAGGCATTAAAGGAGAGGCATAAGAAGGAGGAGAGACGTGGAAAGACAGAACAATGAACAAAAGATGGAGAGGCGGGCTGGAGTCCGGAGCGTCATTCATGTGTGTCCCAAAGTTGCCCTTGACCCCCTGCTTCACCTCTGCCACTGCTGGCCTCAGTAGGCCTCAGTCTGTTGTCTGGAGAGCAGAAACACCACTTATTCATCGTTGTAACAAAGACGCCACTGTACGCTAGCCTGGGACAGACAACGCACATTCACCCACTTAGATTTCTATGATTTAATGGCCTGCTCTGTGAAGCCAAGGGCCTTAACGCACACACGCACACACAGATAGACACACAGATAGACACACAGACACTTTTGCACATACACTGCTGACTAGCTAACTGTGAATTTGAGCTCTGCCTCCCTCTGCTGGTGAAGTTTTGTCAAGACGTACCATCAGCATACATTTAACAAACATGAACTTGCTATTACGTTTCATTTTTTAATGGGAATGAAAACATTTTCTCCCTTGTCAGACCTCACTGAGTCTACACAGGCTCGTGCGCAGACACACAAACGCACCTTGTGTACTGGCAACGTCCAGAGTACATTCTGTCGTGAATCTTTTAACGATAACCTCCTTCTCTTTTCCCTCCCTCCCTCCGCCCCGCAGCTGAACTGGAGTTTGTTCAGATTGTCATCATCATCGTGGTGATGACGGTGATGGTGGTCGTGATTATCTGCCTGCTCAACCACTACAAGCTGTCCACCTGGTCCTTCATCAGCCGCCAGAGCCAGGCACGCCGGCGCAACCACACCCTGCAGCAGGTAACGCTGACGGGGCAAGCTTCCCCCCTTGTGATTGGAGGTGCCGTGAAGGGCCCATGTCATTCCCGTTCCCAATGTTTTATGCGCTTAAGCTTGACGATCTGTTTCAGGTTTGATGCTGCGTTCTACTACTACTACTACTACTACTACTAGTAGTAGTACGACTACAGCAGAGACTTTTGAGTCCAGTATTGTCACACCAAATCTGATTGTTTTTGCAGTGATCTGACAGCTGAATGACATGATTAAAAAATGAGCCCTGCCCTGTTCAGGACATGTTCTTTCAGACAAGACACCTGATCACACAACTAGGAACATGTTTAAGGTTTTACGAGGGACCCTTAGAGCAGTCGTCCTGGAGCACCTATGTGCGCCTTGGTATCATACTGCCCTGCTAGGATCTAGGAACTAGCGGTTGTCAACCCATGGACCTATGAGCTAGGAGACAACCTCGGGAAACAATAGGTTGCTCTGCACACCAATGAAGGGCAACACAGAGACGTTGGGTTGGGTTCAGTACAGCAACACATACGCTCCGTGTATTTGAGTCACCTCTCCCCAAATAAAAAAAAAACGACCAGCTATGGGTTAGGAGAAATAGATGCACATACATTCTCATCAGAACTCCTTTCCATAAATGACAGCAGCATTTTTCCTGTAATGACGGTGGTGGAAATAGGGCATCGTTAACAATTTAGCTTGGGCTTAAACTAAATCAATGTTTTTTATTTTTACTGAGTCAGCGGCTCGGCCCCAGTTTGAACAAGGTAACACCTGAGGCTGTTCAGCCCACAGCAGCTACGGTGTGCCAGGTGACCGTGTTGAATTGGGTTTCTCTGAGCCCAGACTTTGTCAGGAGTCGATGTTTAATTCACCACGCCGCCGTCTAGACAGCCCCGGCTTGATCTAAACACGCTGACACACAGGGACAAATGCACTCAGAAACACACACACACACAGTAGTACATTTGTCGTTGCACGAATGCAAATGGAGCCAAAATAGCACCCACTCAAATGCTCTCAGGGTGAAAGACACAAGCATTAGTAAAAGCATACGCACGTTGCTTTAAGGATCAGCAACGAACACTATATTCATCTGTTTTCCTTCCTTGCCCATTCATAGTCATGGGAGAGTATTTTTAGTGCTCCAGTCTGCACGGAGTCCACCGAGTAAAGATAAAGAGAGAAACAAATGCGCTTGTCAGCCCAGTTAGAGCAGTATTGATTACGTTACATTACATTTAGCTAATGTGCCTCTCATCTTGCATGCCTGACACTGTTGGCTGTCTCTGGTATCACTAAGCACTGCACTGCCCAATAATTGTATGAGATGAAGCGGCCTACAACAAGTCTGCTAAGCGCAGGTCGGAGAAGCGATTCATAAATATCTGCAGTGTTTTTGTTTTCTCTTCTTCACAACCATTGTTTTTATTATGTTAATAATCAAATGTATGAGTCATTTTGCCTTTGTATTTGTGCCACTTTTTTGTTGGCCCATGTTTTATTCAGGAACCCCGCGTAAAGCTGTCGTCAGACGATTCCCAGCTTGGTTTTGTTTCATCTTTTTGTTTCTTGGTTAAGTTGTTTCATGTGTTGCTTTTTTGGGTTGTCTTATTCCCCCCCCCCCCCCCCTTTCCCCTCCCCCGCTCTCCTACTGCCTCTCCCTTTTTTGTGTGTGGGAGAAAGTCTGTCCAGTAGGCATGCTTTGAGAGGACACACTGACACAAGGCTTGGGTTATCCTGTGTGTTTATACAGTACTCGTTGAATCAGCTGTAGCAAAGCTGGCACTTTGTTACAGCTGATAAGCTTTAAGTCGTATTCAGTCTACACTTATAGAACAGAGGGTGCAAATACTGGCGCCTTGTGCCAGTATTTGCACCCTCTGGGACATGGGCAGCAAGTAGCGTTTCTCCTTGCATGGTTTGTGCTCTCTAGGTCCTACATACACAAGGCCACTTGTGTGTTCTCTACACACGTTAAACCTCCACCAGCTGCACCTGCTGTGTGTGTGTGTGTGTCTTAAGCATACCCAGCTTACCCACAGCTCCCTGCACCTTCCTCTTTTCTCTCTGTTCAGGATGGGTGCCTGTGGCCGTCGGACAGTGGCCCTCGACACGGTGCCTCTGAGGTAAGTCCAGCGCCTCTTTCTCGCCCCTCCACCCTTCCCTTCCCCACCCAGTCTTCACCTTGCAGACAGGAGGAGATGGATGGAGGGAATGTAGGACCTCCACCATTGTGGGGCAAAGACATGCACATTAAAGACAGATAAGGAGGGTGAGAACAGGAGACGGGTAGGCGAGAGGCAGGGTGTGTGTGTGTGTGTGTGTGTGTCTGATTGGGGGGGGGGTTTCGGCAGTACCACTGGGAAGAAAGGAAAAGGGCCAAGGACTGACAAACAGAGAAATGCAGCAAGCGTGGGTGGCTGAGAGATGCAGGGAGCTCACTCGCTCTGTGTGTGTGTGTGTGTTTCTGCTGGGGGGGGCGGGGGGGTAGCGGCTTGCGTTTTGGTGCGTCATTAATCACCAGCACCTCCCCTGACACTGTCTAGACAGCCGTCTGATAGCTGGCCCGCCTTGCTCCCTTGCTAGATCTCTAACACTCTCTGTCTATCTGTCTTCAGCCAGTTTCCTATCCTCTCTATTCCCCTCTTATCACCCCCCACCCCCCGTCTCTCTCTCTCTCTCTCTCTCTCTCTCCTGTCTGTGTGCGTGATGTGTGTCGGGAAGAGCTCGCCATTAGACCCACAGACGGTAATTGGAATTGCTTTCCTCCGATAATGACAAACCGTAGCAGTAGCGGTGCAACCAAACAGTAGCAGATGAAACGCAGCCTGTGAATGTGAGCGGTGTCACGTGTTCCCAGTCTGAAGAGCTAATTATGGCGGGGAAAGAAACAATCTCTTAGACAAATAGTTGATTCACACGTCGACGTGTTGTAATCTTCGGGGCAACCCAAATTGCAATTACGGCTGCTGCTTTATATATTTTTTAATGTCCCAGTAATTACCATGTAATTACAGTAACTAATTATAGCACTGTTTTGACATGGGTAGTGGCTACTGTTTTTGCCAATAAGCCAATCATTAATTTGATCTATGTTAATATTTCTGTCCCTAGCTACAACAAGATAATCAATCAGAATTTATTTATAATATACTTTAAAACAGCTACTGCAAGGTGCTGTACAGGAACAATAAGTCACAAGATACATGGATGACACACGGCAAACATGCAGATAAAATAATAGCGAGTATCCTCAACAAATGTCAATCTTGGGTATCAAAAGCCAAGGTGGGTTTTAAGACGGGATTTCAAAAACGAATAGTGGAGCCTGTCTGACAGACGAGTTTGATGCATTAAATGCTCGTTATGAGCCAAGTTTGAGTTGTATGGTGTCGCATGTAGTGCATAATGACACATTTAAGCAATAGCACACGAGAGGGAGTTCGATAGATTGAATCTCTCTGTGATTCGATCGTAGGTACGAGGCCGTAGCACGATCTCGAGTGTGTTATTGCTTTTATACAACAGCTCGACATGCACATTTCAGTTGTAAATAATTGTAATAATAAACGACAACAGAAAATGATTTGTTTGTTTTAATGATTAATTTGGCTCCGCCAACACAAATAGTCCCGCCACCATAGTTCTAAACTTCTATCAACAGTCTCTGGTTCTGTGTCGGCAACTACGTGGCTGGGCTGTTACCAAGCAAAACATAAACATCACGCTAGCTTGTTACATACGTTTTCGCATTACCGCAGGTCAGCTAATTTGTATCCAATACATCCATTTGTATCATGTAGACATCTACATTTGCCTGTTTCCATTTATCACGCAGCCAGTTAAGTAAAATCTGTTGAGTCACTTGAACAGCTTATCAGAAGTGTGTTGTTTTTTGAATTAGCAACTGTTATTAGGGTAACACTGGTAAAGTGGAGTGATACGAGCATAGTTAAAAGTCCCAGTGCGTTACTGAAATATTGGCACTCATGGAATGCCTCTTGTTCAACCAGATCACTTGGTCGGAACTAACTGTTGTATAATATCTGTTTTGGTTGCTTTTAACATGCACATTTCTGCTTACATGGGTCGGATCGCCCCACAAAAAATGTATAAATAAGCATTTATCCATTAGCGCAACATAACCAGAGCTTACATTAGCTATCAGCAGTCTATATCCATCTACAGCAAATTAGCTCACCTAGCTAGATTGATTTAGTTCAAACAAAAGATGTAATTACATTGCAAGTAAAAAGGTGACTGTAGGAGATTTATATTTAGACTGTGGCAGTGGTTAACTTAAAGCCACATGACCTGACTTGAAAATGGCCTGTATGTACCGTACCAGTGTTAACCCTTCTCCCCCCACCTCTTCCCCAAGGTGCTGTACGCCCCCCAGGCCACCAGGGAGCGCTTCACGGCCCCCTCCTTCATGCAGCGGGACCACTTCAGCCGCTTCCAGCCCACCTACCCGTACCTGCAGCACCAGATCGACCTGCCGCCCACCATCTCCCTGTCGGACGGCGAGGAGCCCCCTCCCTACCAGGGCCCGTGCACGCTGCAGCTCCGCGACCCCGAGCAGCAGATGGAGCTCAACAGGGAGTCGGTGCGGGCCCCGCCCAACCGCACCATCTACCACAGTGACTTGATGGACGTGGGCAGCGTCGGGGGTCCCCGGCCCCCCAGCAGTAACTCTGGCATCAGCGCGGCCAACTCCAGCAGCCACGGGCGCATGGACGGCCCCCCACCGGCCTACAGCGAGGTGATGGGCCACTACCCAGGCACCACCTTCTTTGTACACCAGCACAGCAATAACCAGAGGGCGGGGTCCGGGGGCAGGACCATCCAGCAGCAGAGCCAATCAGAAAGCACAATAGTACCTGCCAAGGCCAAGGGCGGCCAACCGGAGGAGCTGGTGTGAGAGACGCGTGGGGTTGGGGGAGGGGCCTTAACTGCTCGCCCAAAACTGTCTGCCACCCTTAAACTCCATCCCCCTCCCCCACACACACACACACACTTTACTTTCAGTGGTCACCTGGAGTGGCTGTCTCTGCTCCCGCCACACTCCCATGCACAAATTATCAACGTTAGCATAAAAACAATGAACGAGAGGAACCAAGCATTGTTTTTCTTGTTGATGTTCTACTGTCTCTTCTACACCCCCCACCCCCCTTCTTTTTTTAAGTGCATTACTTCAAGCCGCTAGCACTACTGGGGCAAAACGTATGCGCTGCGTGGTGAGGGTTTTTTTATTTTACCCCCTTCAGCTTTGTCGGTCTTTCTTTGATATTCACATATAAAACCGTTTTTAGCACAGATTGAGACCGCCATTTTGTCAATGCTTTATGGGACGGCGTCGCCCACGGGGCTGAGGAGAATTATTTAGTTTTGTTCGGACCGGGATCTGTGCACAAGCGAGAACCGAGAACTCGACAACACAACAGACTTGAGACTCACAAATCCAAATCTTAGTGCCAAGGTTCACGAGGAAAGCAAGCGGGGGCGGGTTGGAGAGGTGCGTGTACTTGTGAATGCACGCGAGTGTGTGCGTGTGAACACGACTTGTCTAACATTCAAAACAAACACACAAAAAGAAAAGATATCTAAAAAGTTGCACTATCTATGTTTTGAAAAAGAGGGAAATTATACTCTGTACGTGATTTTGTTTTGTTATGCTTCTTTTTCTGTCCTTTCTTCTTTTTGTCTTTTTCATAATGGACTGACTAACATCATTTTGGCTCCAGTTTGAACTGTTGGGAGCAAACAAAAGTATTATAAGCTTAAAGCCCTTCTTTTTTTGGAAACTGCAAGAAATCGTTGTACCCAGCCTACGACACCCCTGTCTACAGACATCACAGGCACAGTGAGACTTAGTAAGAGGATGACCTTGTAATGACCTTGTACACGTTTCATATCTGTGCACACTTCAGCCTGCCAGGAGAAAAGCCTGCGCTCTACCTCGCTGCTGGATGTTCAGACCGTTTTCTGACGTCCTTTTATAGCTTCTTGCGACGCTACACAACGTGGGGATAGTTCTTCTCCATGTTAATACGTTTTCTGACATATTGTGTAATCATAACAAAAAAGAATGGAACGTTTGAAGGCAAGTGGGAGGCAACCAGTTGGGGCAGATTCTTAACAGGGTTTTTTGCATTGGACTAATACAGTTACAACATACAGTACATGGTCGAAATACAGCATATCGAAGGGTCCACCCAGCAGCCTGGTAGGCGCAGATCTTTTTCCTTTAGACATCTGTGTGGTATCGAACAGTACACTGTATAACCCTGCTCTCCTGCGAACCCTCCCATTTCCAGTCGCACCAACCAGTCCGCTACTAAGGGAAGAAGAAAAATATCAAACCCACACGTTCGAGAAGGCTCAACACCCTCGGTCTTCACGTTCTCAAAGCCACAAATGAAACCACAAACAAGTGAAGATTCCTGTCTGCATCCAATGCCATCAGAGTAATCAGGTTCAAACAAGCTGTCCGTGGTTGAAGTCAAGGGCTATAGGAGGGTCCTTTTTGTAAAAAAAGAGAAAATAACCTTTTTGAAAAGAATCTAGCCTTTTTCTCTGCTCATCGTTGCCTTTTCATCTGCTCCTGTGCGTTCTCCATCTCCCACTGTCCGTCTGCCTGCGTATGGCCGTGTTTCAGTTAGGTTCCCCCAGCTTTCTAACAGTATATACACCCCCCATTCCACCACTCCATCCGCATGCTAAATATGTGCGTGCTGAGCCCTTTAAAGCTGGAGACTGGATTGGAGTCCTCTTTTGGCATTGTGCTAGTGCAGTCCCTACTTCTGTGTGTGTGTGTGTGTGTGTGTGTGTGTGCGCGCGCGCGCGCACGTGCATGTACTTTTATAGGTGAGTAAATGTTA
>JAODLL010042437.1:0-20725 GCA_026546735.1 Forbesichthys agassizii
TATCTCCAAACTGGCCTGGGAACGTCTCAGGATCCCCCAGTCAGAGCTTGCTGATGTTGCTCGGGAAAGGGAAGTTTTGGGTTCCTTACTAAAGCTGCTGCCCCCGCGACCCGACTCCAGATAAGCGGGAAAAGATGGATGGATGGATGGATGATTTGCTGCATGGTGAAGTAAGCACTTGAAAATATGTTAGCTGTACTGCTACCAAATGAAACTGTTCCCCACAACCCAGTATCGTCATAGGCCATTCCAGACAGAAATACAGGTCTTATGAATGCAACAGTAGAGAGTTGCATTTCTGCCCAAATGGAGCATAATAGAAAATTGAATAATTCACTCCCTTATCTCTTTTTACATGGCTCCTAATATTGAAACTTACACCGACAGGTTAAAATACCAGTTTGCTCTTAATACCAGACCAACAGTTACTATAAGGAATGGGGAGAAGACTTAATCTAAGAGAAAGGGTGGGGTTGCCCTTGTTGCACGAATGGTGTTGTGTTTCACTAACAAGCTTGCATATTATGCCCACAGTGATTGGCTGATAGAGGGATTCATCATTGAAATACTGTAGAAGAAGGCACAATATTGCCATACTCAAATACTGATTAATCATTAAACCAAGAATAATGACTAGTCAAGTATGGTCAACTAATTGTCAGCCTCTTGCACGTCTGGAAGCTCAAACTATTAGCAGACATGCATACAAGTATATGTTTAATTGTTCGACTAGAATAACCATTGACATATTGTGCCACTGAATCACAACTGGATTCAAGAACTACTTGTCTAACTTGTGCATGAAAGGACATTATTCGAAAGGAAAACTAAATTTGGGATATGTTCTAAAACCAAAAAATAAGTTTGTGTGACAAAATATGATGAGTGTGAATACCTCAGGCCGTCTCAGTCAAAGGCAGATTGTTTGTGGTTTGGCCTTAGTGATTTAGGACTTTTCTTGACTACCCCTAACTAGCCAGATTTAGGAGCTGGTGTTAGCGCTAACCTTTGTGAGATACTCTCAGTACTAAAAAAGGACACTATGAAAACAGAGCTGTTAGCTAATCGATGGCCATGATAGCCCAGTGAGATGTTGATGTGGTCTTAATTACACTATACAAGTGTGTATAGAACATTTAAGATATTCTGAATGGCACTGACGTATTGTAAAAAGATGTTTCAATACACTTGACAGTTGTGTAATGAAACAATTTTCAAGTGAAAAATTAAATGATGTGATTTTTATTTAAAGGTTTCACCTAAATCAGCATGTTGGGAACTACTTTTAGCCATAAGATGTTGTGTGAATATTACGGACACAGATCTCTTAGCTCTGGAGTTTCATCACATGGATTCTCCTATCATTGCTTTGCCGATGACCAACTGTCCTTCCCTCCATCTGACACACAGACCTCAACTTTGTTATCTGATGTGCAATTAGTGCTGGGATGTCTATATTACTTCAAAGTCAACCTCCAAAAAACCTAGCCATACTCTCCTAAAGTTGACACTGCTGTGTCCTTCTCTCCAACTGTGAGGAATTCTTAAATGATCTTGGACAACCAATTGTCTGAGCCAGCTAATGTCATAGCAACGTCTTGTGCCTGCTATTCTCCGTCAACAACATCAGAAGGATAAGGATGTTCCTCACAAAAGAGGTGGTACAGTTCCTGTGCCTAGATTGAGTTATATCCTTGTTAGCATGTAGCACATAGCACGACTGGTATTGTACATATGTGCACTTGAAGACATAGAACATAGGAGTGCAATTATACTTGCTGAACTTCACAAATGGGTATATTTAGTGCCCACACATTTAGTTTATGCAAAGGAAATGTGATGTTATGCACAACTTTTTTTCAGTGGGTTGCAGTCATATTTTAAATGAGTATTTTCACAAAACAATTTATTTCACAAAATACATCACTTGTGTTGTAGGTTTTACAATAGCTCTTTCCCGATTTCCTCGGTGTCTTCCGTATCCACCATGCCCTCAATAACTCACCTGACCACCGTGTTAAATTACACTGTTTACTTATACAATAAAACATGTACATACAAGAGAGAGAACGAGAGATACCGAGAGGTCAAGACTGTGGCTCCACTCTCCACTTGCCTGACTATTATTGAAAGACATACAAATCTCTCAAATGAAGATTAAAGGTGTAGTTACCAACAACCAATAACACTTAAAGATCGTTTTGAGAGATTATACTGAACCCTACTCTATGATTTATCCACACATTCTAAGTAAATAAAAATAATCTTATACTACTTAACTGTATATTAACTCTATGTTTTATACACTTGTAATTCAAGTATCAATATTAATTAGTCATTCTAACAAAAGGGTAAATGGAATTTAGAAATCACTTTTTTTTTTTAAATCAACATTATTATTATTATATTTTCTATGTCCTTGCCTCCTCAGCAGAGAATGACTAACCTGACATGCCAGAGGAATTGTTGTCAAAAGTCCATCTGGGGAGCCGTACATTGAAACTGTTTGTGAATGTCAGGTACTTTCAAAAAAATACTTGGCAGTTGATTGGATGAATCATCTGGTCGTTTTCACTGTCAGCACCATGGTCGACACACCTAAACCACGCCAGTATAGCTATAAACACAAGCTGATTGGAAAACCACTACCATATAGCTATAAACACAACACTGATTAGAAAGTTCAGTTGCTACTCGGACACATTCAAAATGATTCAGAAGCTTTCCAGACTGATTCTCACTGTGAAATTAAACTGAAGCTCGTGAGATCAGGATGGTATTGTGAGGCTAGAGAATGATATCACGTGTTGTAATCTTTGCAACTCTGTTCTATGTTTTCATGACAAATCCAGGTTGGTATACATGTTAAATATTACAGGTGTGTGTGGCCCACAAAGCATTTGTTTTGGTCTGAGAACCTAGTGTAAAATGCAACATCTAGTGGCAGACAGGATTGTATATAGTATCTTTATGTGCTAAATTAAGTCAAGAAAATACATCCATATTAAAACCCAAATATTATATTTGTCTAGACAAAATTACATGGATTAACTACACAACTAATGCTTCTATTGAACGAAATACAATCAAGTTCTTCAGCACTCTATACAAATTCCTTGCACCGACACCCTTCATCTGCACATACACGCACACACACGCACTCCAAATCGACTTCTGCCGTTGATATTTGTATGAATGAAAGGCATTAGCCTATGCAAATGAGAGCATTTCACCAAATTTAATGGCGGATGTTTTATGTCAGCCAGCCACAAAGAAACTCTGGGTCCGGAGACGAGTTACGATATGCAAATCAGCGATTAGTCTGATGGTCGTGATAACGCAGACGGAACGTCTGGGTTCATACCTGAACGCGCGACCTGTCTGCACTGTATGATACATAATGTACAATTTGCGACTGTTCCCAGCAGATCCTTTACACAATGTTTCCGATCACACCGGTAACACTTTCCCCGTGATATGTGATAAAAGCTTTTTGGTGGGTAAGGAAGGGTAGCGTTTAACTGCCGTTACACT
The DNA here is from genome assembly GCA_026546735.1 of Forbesichthys agassizii. Taxonomy (NCBI): domain Eukaryota; kingdom Metazoa; phylum Chordata; class Actinopteri; order Percopsiformes; family Amblyopsidae; genus Forbesichthys; species Forbesichthys agassizii. The sequence continues at coordinate 3,535 of JAODLL010042437.1, forward strand.
GAACCGTAGGCTACTGAGGCATTTAAAAATAAATATAGGAAATAGACACGGGCACTCTGCCACAGCCATAACAATCAAGTGATGAGCAAAGTAGGCTATCGCAGGTATACAGTGTGTGTCTCACATGCGCAAGGAGGTATGATTCAAAAAGCGTTTGGGGGCATATGCTACTCACTCGTCTGGGTGTGTTGCCTCTGTCATTTTCCCGTTTCACCTGATGAAATATCCCACTGTGGGCGCGCAAAGCGACGTTTCCATTTTCTTTGCCCTTGAGCTGCAACAGAGTTTCTTCTCGCCGTTTTCTGCTTGTTTTCGTGCGTGCGTTCTCTCCGCTACAGCATTGCTTTCCCTTGTACCACTAAACAGTCCACGCACATCCGCTTAATTCTACCAAAATACTTCCACCGGGCGATATCCCACCGTGGACCCGCTGCTGCACAGAGGCGGTAACTGAGAGATCGTCCGTGGATGTCGACCGGCGGGATGGCCCCGTACGAGCCCCATCTCTCGTTACTCCATATTGGATTATGTCGGCAGACAAGCCGAGCAAGCCAAAAGGATCCACCGATGCAGGAGGTGGAGGGAGTGTGGGTGTGTGGTGGGCGGGTGAGGGTCGCCATAGAAGGGTGTGGGGATGTGGGTGTAGGCATACTACGTCAGATCGCCCGCAGAACGGGAAAATAATTACACTTTTCTTTTACGTTTTATCACACAAGTGGCTTGAATATAAGTTTATTTTTCATTTATATTTTTATGCCATAATAAGTGTAAATAATTGTGTAACCCATTTGTTGTTCATTATCGCCTCCTAGTGGTTGGATTATGCTTCCACAAAATGTTCTTGTGTTAAAATGCTTTACTTGAGCTGTCTGAAACGCTCCTATACTATGCTAATATGCTTAAAGGCCCATTTATGCATTAAATCGGATAGGCCCCGATGTCATCATACCTAATCCGTTACTGTACTTTGGTAAATCAATTAAATAATTAACCAAAACATTATGTAATGTATGCCATTCTGTGTACACACACACACACACACACACACACACAAGCGCGAACGCACACACACACAATAAGTAGCCTACAGTGCACGCTGAACGTATTCATAGGGCTTCACTTTTCCACTTTAGCTATACAGCCTTATTCCAAAATTGATTAAAATATGTTTTCACTCAAAATACCCCATAATGGCATAGTCAAACATTTGTTTGAAAGTTTTGCAAATGTATTAAAAATAAAAAATCACATACATAAGTATTCATAGCCTTTGCCATGACACTCTGAATGGAGCTCAGGCACATCCTGTTTCCACTTATCATCCTATGTTTTTACAACTTGATTGGAGTTCACCTGTAGCAAATTCAGTTGATTGGACATGATTTGGAAAGGCACACACCTGTCTAGCACCACAGTTGACAGCCAAGCCGTGAAGACCAATGAATTGTCTGTAAGATTTTATCGAGGCACAAACCTAGGGAAGGCATAAGGCATTTCTGCAGCATTGAAGGTCCCAATGAGCACAGTGGCCTTCGTTATTAGCAAATGGAAGAAGTTTGGAACCACCAGGACTCTTCCTACAGATGGCTGCCCGGCCAAACTGAGTGATTGGGGGAGAAGGGCTTCAGTCAGGAAGGTGACCAAGCGTTGCTCTGTCGAGAGAGGAGAACCTTTCAGACGGACACACATTTCTGCAGCACTCCACCAATTAGGCCTGTATGGTAGAGTGGCCAGACTGAAGCCACTCCTCAGTAAACCGGCACATGACATTCCGCTGAAATTTTCCAAAAGGCACCTGAAGATCTGTCCATGAGAAACAAAATTCTATGATCTGATGAAACACAGATTGAATTCTTTGGCCTGGATGCCAAGTGTCATGTCTGGAGGAAACCAGGCACCGCTCATCACCTAGTCAATACCATCCCCACTGTAAAGCATGCATGGTGGTGACAGCATCATCCTCTGGGGATGTTTTTCAGTGGCAGGAACTAAAAGACTAGTCAGGATTGAGGGAAGGTTAAATACAGCATTGTACATTGCTATGCATCTTTGATCAAAACCTGCTCCATGCAGAGTGCTCTGGACCTCAGATTGGGGTGAATGTACATCTTCCAACAGGCCCACACAGCCAAGATAACAAAGAAGTGGGTTCGGGCTAACTGTGTGTCCTTGCGTGACCCAGCCAGAGCCCAGACCATCTCTGGAGAGAACTGGAAATGGCTGTGCATCAGAAGCTCTCCATCCAACTTGATGGAGCTTGAGAGGTTCTGCAAAAATGAATGAAAGAAACTGCCCAAAAGTAGGTGTGCCAAGCTGGTAGCATCATACTCAAAGAATAGAGGCTGTAATTGCTGCCAAAAGTGCTTCAAAAAAGTATTGAGCAAAGGCTGTGAATGCATGTGATTTAAAAAAAAATTTTTTATTTGTTTTTGAATAAACTTGCAAACATTTCAAACTTGTCCACTGTCAGTATGGTGGGGTGGGGGGGGAGAGAGAGAGAGAGGGATAATGATATTTTAATCAATTTTTGAATAAGGCTGTAACATTTCCTGAGGCACTAATAGGCTCAAACACTGCCTGGTGTTTGGAGCCCGGTTGTAGATTATATACAAATAGTGTATAGTGCTTTTTCCACGTCACTTATCGCTAGATGGCGGAATTGTTCAAATAAAGAACATTTACTATTTACTATTCACAATTCGTATTTTATCATTATTCTCTTATTTGGCATTATCCAACTTGGTAGGAATGATTTACGTTATTAGTAATGCGTCTCCCCAAATTAATTTTGTTCGAAATAAGCATTTTAATTTACCATGATTGTTCCGATCTTGCTATATGGTGGGGAAACAACTTGATACGGTAACCCTTTCACTATAGTTTGCAGAAGCGCTCACTCACATATTATATACCTTGCATGATAATTTTCAGTATGATAGACTCTGAGATCACAGACTAGACATAGAAAGAGCCATGAGTGATTGTAGTGAAATTCTACATGAAATTATATACCTTGCATGGGTATTTGCAGTATGATAGTCGCTGAGGTCACACACTAGGCCTAGAAAGAGTTATTGTATTGTAGTCCTTTGAAAACCAGAAGTTTGGGTCTATTCTCCGGTAATTGTAAGTATTAGGCCAATAGCCTAAGCCTAGCATATAGTTCACATGTTAGCGTAATTCACATGTCCATTAACGACGAATATGACTGCCGGATATCTTGAATTAGGCCTATTGGAAATAAAATGCATATAGCATCAAGTGGCAAACCCCTTCACCGCCTGGTCACGCAGGAAAGTATTCCTATATACTCTAGATAACACATGCAAAGATGAATGAGTTTAGCATACGCAGAGTTAATGGCCAGGCCATACATAACAAATAAAGGAACTATAAATATGCCTACTATCTCCAATAGCCTATAGCTTTTATGCATTTCCCGTCATCTATCCATTTTGCAACTTGGTTCTATACGATTCCATCTATAGAACCATTCCATTGGCCACCATTCCATTGCACAGTAACTTCCACAGAGTGGTGAATGTGAACAGCCAGTGTGAAAACAAACCCTACACGCGCACGGCTGTCAGATCATTGCTGTGCGCGCTCCTTGCTTGGCTCCTTTAAGAGCAACTAAAGTCGGGAAATAGCTCTCCGCCTTCCTTCAGATCCCACTAGCATGCTGACGCTTCAAAGAAAAGCTCAAGTAGAGGAGCCGCGAGCGTCCGTCAGGACGATGGGGACCGTGGTTTGATCGGGGAGATATCTGAGTGTTTTTCTGAGCGATAGAAGTCACCTTTAATTACGCATCGTTTGACCTGCAGGATATTGATTGACGTGCTGAATTCGGGCGCTGATGTAGCAGTGTTGTTATTTGGGCACAGTGGACGGTCTCAAGTGGTGCATCTTGGAACTCTAAAACCGGTTTACTGGACCATACAGTGTCCGCACATGCCGGACTTGTGCTGGATGCATGGTCGGAGGTCCACCACGCAATAACACGGGATTATTACAAATCTGACATTTGGAGTTTGATGAGTATTTTGCCACATAGTTGAATCGGAGGGAATCGGGGTGAGACAAATGGCGCAACGGGTGCGTAAAGAGTTAACTTTATTAGAACTAATCTACCCCTAAATGTGTACATATTGACATATGGTGTATGGTCCTCTGTTTAGCGCAACATTTGCAGCTGACTGGTGTGTTTTAAAACTCAGATGCAGAAGTTTGTGCTGTGATGAGGCTAAAATATGCAAAAAAGCAACCAAAAATAGGTATATAGACTATAGACAAATGCTTTGCACAATGTAACCTGTTAAACGCTTGCGCAATCTTCATAGGTTTAGATTTTGACTAAGCATTTTAGCTAAATTCAACCAAATTACATCATACATATCCAACAAATATGAAATATTATTAATTAAGAATATAACATGCCCATGTTTTTGCTATTTTATTTATTGTTATTATTATTATTATTATTATTATTAGTAGTAGTAGTAGTAGTAGTAGTATTATTACTGACTGGATAATTAATGTAGCCTAGCAATTAACTTAAATAATGCAGTGTTGGAAAATACATTAAAACAATGAAAACTAAACTTCTTGAAACTGATCATCAGTTAGTCCCAAAAAATAGGACATTAAAAAGGTTGAATATTATATAGCCTATTATGCTTATCCAGATATGTTGTAATGTACAAGACCTGTTGCGTATACACAAACATAATTAATATAAAAAAGCGCACACATTTCACCCAGGATAAACAGTCTATTTAATTATTAAATTGGAAACTTTATTCATCTCAAAATGCGGTTATTTTACAAACAACATTAAAACGTAAATAATGTATAGAACCAACTACACAAACTTTTTTCCTTTCAGCATATGGACACAACTTAAAGCAAACCCCTTTGAACATGTAGAATATATGAACCGTTATGTAGGCTATATGAAAGTTAATGTTTTGTACGATGACTTAGTTAAATGTGTTTCATTTAAGATATTATTATTATTATTATTATTATTATTATTATTATTATTATTAATATTATTATTATAGGATACATTTATAAAACTATCTTATAAAAATGTTACTATGACTATAGGATATCTTGCAGGGATCGATTTTTGTCAAAGTATATGCAAACTACCATTTGTTTAGCTCTACAGGTCTTATAGGCCTGCTACCGACACTATTGTTTTCACTTTGAATTAGGGGCCTGTTTATGTACTATTTCTCTAGAAACCCAGTTTGTATAACATTCACTAATATTATAAAACATGTATGCAGTTTGGCTCTTAAGCCCATTCTCGGAATGATTGGCTATTTACAAACACATTTCAGCACCCTTGAATAAAAAAATGAATTTTTGCTATGGAGATCGACAGAAATCACTGACCATCATGTTTATGTCCCAGTATGAAGACCTGCCCCATTACGGAATGGATGGAGTAGGGATTCCTTCTGCCATGTACGGAGACCCGCACTCGGCCCGGTCAATGCAGGCCGTGCACCTGAACCACGGGGCCCAGTACCATTCCCACCAGTACGCGCATGCCACGCACGCCGGCGCCGTAGCGCCCAGTATGGGCTCTTCAGTCAACGACGCTATAAAAAGAGACAAAGATGCCATTTACGGGTACGTTGACTTTACGGCTGGTGGTAAAACCTATCTATGTGGTAATCAGATTAAGCAACTGAACTGATTATAAACAAATATTTCTGGAACTTTAGGGAAACTGTTATTGTCTATTGGATGGACATAAAAAACTAGTGTAGGCCTTCAATGTGAATGTTTGGTCGTCGTTTTTGTTTTATTAATTCTAGGTCGGCTGACAGTGATTAATAATTCGTACAGAACATATTTGCGCGTTTTGCTCTATAGAACTCGCATAGCATCTAGGCTATAGCCTATACTCTCGATATTGTGAAATCAGTGTAACCTATAGGCTATAATATTTACGTCACCAAACCACATTGCATGTATAGCCTACATGTATAGTCAGTCTCTATTCGTCATATCGATCGAGCACTCTTAATTAAAACAGAGTTAAGGCTATATATACGAAACTCGTAACAATTGTCAATTGCTCGCTGTTTGGATGTCAGAAAGATAGTGAAAGATCTTCTCTGAATGTCCTCTGACCTCGTATTCATGCAGTTCTATTGTGAAAACTGTTTGAACCTTCATCAATTGCAACATTGTTGGCGTAGTCCTACTGAACGCTCCATGATTCCGACCATTGATATGTTTAACATCGCTGACTTTGGGTTAATTAAGACGATTTCTATTTCAGGCATCCACTATTCCCGCTTCTTGCACTGATTTTTGAAAAATGTGAATTAGCCACGTGCACGCCGAGAGAAACCGGGGTCGCTGGAGGCGACGTGTGTTCGTCTGAGTCCTTCAATGAGGACATTGCAGTATTTTCCAAACAGGTACGATATAATTTAATCCCAATAAAAATAAAATTACGCAAGAGTCGTAAAATCACAATCGTTAACGTAGGCTTATAAAATCGTCATGGTGTTTATATGCTTTTAGCCTACTTGTTTTATTCAAAGAAATGGGCTAACACATGCCCTATTATTTATTTTCCAGATTCGATCAGAGAAGCCTTTATTCTCTTCAAACCCAGAATTGGATAATTTGGTGAGATCAATTGTGCTCAGTGACCCACTTTGTTGAGTCGAAACATCTCCATTTGTTTGTTTTAGTTGCTGTTTTAGTTTTTTGTTTAAATTTGTCCACGCATCTTTTTATTATTTCCTCCAGATGATTCAATCAATACAAGTATTAAGATTCCACCTCCTGGAGCTGGAAAAGGTAATATTTATGTAAAACCCATTTGGCACATGATTCCAAGACTATTTTTAAAGATGAATTCTGACTTCATAATATAGCAATAACTTCCAGTTATGTGGACATAGCCCATATCTTATTAATAAATGATAGAATACTGTATAGATTTTGTATATGTTTTTTTATGAATGCTATAGGAATTCGACATTTTAATGTGTTTACGATGATTTGATATTTATTGGCATATGTGTTTGCAATCACATCTATCGCTGAGAAACGTTTGTTCAACTTTAGTGCCACACACAACAAATCTTATGAAATTATTCAGTTAGGTTTCATCTTTCACCTAGAACATAAATAGGCTACATACATTAAATAAACACCCTGTGCCTAATGTAAAGTCAATGGGATATTGGCTTGTTGTATGGCCTACGTAATATCTTTCAATTGAGATTTTAGCATCTTTTGACAATTTTATTTGAGCATATTTCCATTTTGCAGGTTCACGAACTCTGCGATAATTTCTGTCATCGATACATCAGTTGTTTGAAGGGGAAAATGCCTATTGATTTAGTTATAGATGAACGTGACGGAAACAAATCAGACAGCGAAGACTTTACAAGATCATCAGGAACTCTTGATCAGGTAAGATACATAGACTATTATTTGCATTATATCTATTTGGCTTTCTTATGGTTTCATTGGCTTTTGACAGAAATTAGCCAAACGTTTAGATACTAAGTTCTAGTGTATATGACACACATAACAATGCATACAAACTTTCTCAAGTCACGTGAAAAATTAAGGGATCTCGAATGAGTGCTAAGATGAATTAAACGCATAGGCTAGGCCTACCAAGTCCATTTTTAAGAAACCTTTATCTAAAAGTAGAGCAATTTCTTTACATAAAAACATTATTCTATGAAATATTAATGTTGTAAAAAATAATGTGATCCAAATCCAATTATTGATACATTTTTGGTGAATATCTGAAAAGGGCTGTATTTCTTTAATAATTAGGTGTGTGTGTGTGTGTGTGTGTGTGTGTGTGTGTGTGTGTGTGTGTATGCCTGTAAGTGTGTGTATATGTACTATGTATGCGTGTGTGTGTGTGTGTGTGTGTGTTGAGGGTTTCTTCTCAATTTTCAACCCCAATCTGAACACTTTCCCCTGTTCTACACAGGGACTCATCGTAGATTTAACACTTTATTCACCACATAGGCCACTGAATAAAGTGTGAATTCAAGAGGCTCATGTCAAGTGTTTAGCCATAAGAAGGCTGGGGTTTAGTTTCAAGTGCCATGTTTAGCTCTCAATTGAGTGACATGACATAGATTTAGTTGCTGAAATATTAGCCTAATGTAGCTGCAATGGATTTGAGCTTGAATCTATCATTTAAAACCTATGATGCTATAGCTGGATTTTGGACTAAACTGTTATTGTACAATTAAGGTAGACTATTGGGGTATTACAATGGAAATATAGCTAATGTAAAAGAATGGCAGCATTCCACTTAATAATGTACACGTAATGAGCTACTGGTCAGTTGTGTGTACTCCTCTCTTTTATTAATGTTTATTGATGCAGTGCGGGGGAAACACTTTCTAATGTACAATGTTTTAAAAGGAGGACCCCTAATGTCCTCCTGTCAGACAGTGCCTTGCCAAACAGCTGTACCTTACTGGTCTGTCACAATAAATTCCACATTTAATTTCCCCCTAAAGAGAAAGGGGCATCTGGGGGGAGCTGTGCTCCTCCTCCCCTCCTCCCCTCCTGCTTTACACTGCCTGTTTGTTGAAATTGTCCCTCGTTGCTTTAACCATTTGCATTCTTAAGCATGTGTTCTACATTACCATCCCTTCATTGCGCCATACTTTTGGTATGCGGCCTACATGATATAGCTTTTCATATCCTCCACAGGATTCATTAACAGGCGCACAGACATTATATTGGCCTTGAGTTAGCATAGCATTACTGTAGTTGTAGCTTGAGCCTGATAGCTAGCCACTATGGTAAATTATGCCATATTGTTAGTCAATATTTATTTTTTATGTTAATGTATGATGCCAGTGTGTCAGACATGGCCATTGGGAAAGATAGACCCCAATCCTCAGAGAAACCCCCGGACGGTTATTTCAGATCAGGCCCTGTATAAGTGGATGGGGAGGGATCCATAGCTGCACTTTCAATTGTCACAACTTAAAAACTGCATGCCTAGTCACATCTGTTTAAAAAAAAAAGTTTGGTGGCTTTGTCACAAAATAACTTAAGGTTTACCGGTAAAATTATGTATATATATATGTGTGTATATACTGTATATGCGAATATAGCCACCATCTTTGGCATTATGGATTTTTCACAGTTTATACAGCATATATTTAGTTTGGACATTGGGGGGACATATAAAGGATATTTTGAGAATCAAACACAATGTTTTCTGTATTCAGGTGAATTGTTATGAAACAACTTGCGCCTTTTCTGCATTAATGTATGGTGGAAATGTCTTTTTTATTTAAAGGATGACATTAAATACAGGAACCCTGATATAATTCAAAATATATGTAAACTATTGCAGTAAGTGTTATCAAACTATGTATTTCTCAATATCTGGTAGGCATAGACCTATTTCATATTTTTCCACATAGGCCTGATTTACCCTATCTCTTCTGTCCTCTGTTCTTTGGGGGAAGTAAATATGAATGTGACATGTTCATGTCAATGGTCAATTCATTTAAATTAATGTATTAACCCCTGGACTTTAATAGCCCATATGCTCAAAACTATGCCTTATGCTTTAAAACCTGCATATTCAAAACATCTGTGTTTTGGGATGATCTAACCTTAAATAGCTGACTTAAAACAATAATAGCTAAATTCACATTTTGGCAACATTTTGGACATAATCTATTCTACTACCGCCGGGCGGCCCAAGTGTGTCTTTCATGTTTTCATTGGGGGAACAAATACACTTTTTCTGAATATTGAGAGGGACGCATTCCCTGCATCCCCCCTGGAATCTACGCCTATGTGGTATAGCCACAGCTGAAAACATACATTCACATCTAGCCATGTAATTGTGTAAGAAATGGTTTGTGTGTTGTGTCTCATTGTCTGGTTGTTGTCTCTCCAGATGTCATGGAGCAGAGACCATGATGACACAGCATCCATCCGCTCGGCAGGGACACCTGGGCCCTCTAGCGGAGGTCATACGTCTCACAGTGGGGACAATAGCAGTGAACAAGGTAACGCCCTCGGCCTTTGAACAGACCACGTTTGAAACGGCTCTAACCTACCTGATTATGATCAGGATGCAATTTGTCCCAACCAATCTAAGGCTTACTATTGTGGCTGCTGCCGTGTCCCCCAGTGTCAGTGGCTTCTCAACAAGAGTCATTTGCTTGTTTTCATTGCGGGCATGTGTGATGATAAGCATAAGCACTGCAGTGTGTATTGCAAGAGCAAACCAGTAAATGATATCACAGTCAATGGTTTGGCTGTGATATCATTTAGTCATATATTATATTTAGCCTACATTACAGCAGCGATCAGTGTCAATACATGCAAACATTGTGTTCCCCCACCCCTGTGTCAGATGCCTTCAAGGTTTTGAACAGTCATTATATCGCATTTTATTACCTATTTTACTGGTGCTGTCACCAATATCGCTAATGCATAAACGGGTGGTGGACGTTGTGCAGTCAGTCCAGTTAGGGCAGCCATGCCTTGTGAAGATGTGAGGGAGTGGGGGTTGGCAGGGAGAGATGCGTGCAGATGAGACGGAGCTAGTGGGGTTAACATAGAGCAGGGAAGCAGAGCGTAGAGGAGAAGATGTGATGTGGGTCATTGCGAATAGTTGTTGTATGTGAACTGTTGGTAGTAGCCATTCATATGTGAAACAAGCTCTGCTTGGTGCTAAACATGTTCAGTTTAGCACCAAGGCAAATCTGTGGAGATCTGTGTTTGACATTCCACATAACAAACACGTTGGCTTATTATCATAATCTATGGTTGGATAACTGCCAGAACATCAAGCTGTTAGTCACAACAGGCAATTCTCTGACATTTTCAAACACGCATATCTTTCCAAGTTGGGAGACTCCTGTCATTCTAGTTTCTTTTTTTATTAAACTTTAAAAGACATGTTTGCTGTAATAGACAACAGATTTTCAACTCAAAGGAGCGCAGCTATATCTCAATTGTAAGTCATATGTTCAGTGTAAATCAAATGGCATAGAATATGTATTTAGCTCTAATTATCTAAATGAAATATATGACATTTCAGCTGCGGATAACACACATAAATAGTATTTTGTATTCTCCTTTATTGCAATCTGCCAACTCTAACTAAGACAGAAATGAAAGAGTAGGAGATCAAATAATAATAATAATAATATTCTGATTTAGAGATGGGAGACTCATTCGGTTCTCAAGGATAATACCAATATAATGCATTTGCCGACCTATAGGATCTAGGTAGACATATTTATAAAGCCTCAAGAAAACCATTCCTCCTTGTCAATGTTTTCTCTGTCGCAGTGGCTCGGCGTTGTTGCACAGCTGACCTAAGCCGTGAGGTCACCATAACAGGATTTCTCATTGGTCGGCAGCTACATGACCCCTCCTACACTCAATGTGCAGAAGAGAAATGGTCCATAAGCGGACCATGATGGAAAATAAAGTCCCCCTCTCTCTCTCTCGCTCTCCCTCTTTCGCCAGACCATGGCAAATAAACCGTCGTACAAACATTTCTAAAATCTGACACAAGTTTGAATGAAAATGTCTTGTTGAGTACCACTGAAAAATAAAATAACAAGCAAATTATAACAAGCAATTATACTATGTGCTGTGACAGCAGTACTGTATCCATAAATCTTTTTTGATCCATTATTTGGATTAAAGCCCAATATCTATTTACGTTTTGAGTTTGTGTTGAGAGGCGCTTTGCCTCCTCCTGTGTGCCTCAGACCATGGAGGCCTTAAAGGTATACAGTACACTTCTCAGTTTGTTCCTGACTCTGTGCTATAGTGTTAGAGAAACCTTTGTTTTGATATTAAACTCAGTGACTTCCCATTCCCACACCTGGGACAGGATAGGACAGGAGGGAGGGAGGGGGGGCTAAGAGGGATGGGGGGTTGGTAGGTTGAGGGGGTGTAAATCAGCCTGAGGGAGCCAGCAGTCGAGCCTAATGAGGCTGAGAGCTTGTTTATGGAGTTAAGCATCATTTTTATGATTATTTCCACCTTTTCGGTCTGCGCCACGTGGGCAGAATCCTGCCTCTGTTTTGACGAGACGGAATAAAAAAAATCTTCAGAAAGCAGAGGCCCCTTCTCTGCAGTGGAGTAATGGCCGCTGTTGACACGCTGGCCATCCCACTAACCTTGGCCCTCCACAGCCAAAAACACAGCAAAGAAAATGAGCGTCATTATAGTGACACCGAAAATGCATTAAAAACATTGGGCCCCTCCGTTTCCAGTTTATTCCAAGGAGAATGTTGCGTTATGTGGCACATTTAATGACTGGTGGGGAGAGCTGGGTTTGTGAGGTTAATAAGCAGGGCAGCAGTTGGGCTTGACCCTAAGGTCATTGCTTCAAATCCTTAGATCAAAGAGAAACAATATTTTTGGCGAAGGCATTCAATCAACGTCTTTCCTGTACTGCTCTTAATGTTGAACTACACATTGTTTTTTTCCAATGGGGACTTTCATCTAGCCTGATGCAAGATTCATGATTTTGGCAAATTCAAATAGTCTTGCAAATTCTCTACAGAGGATAGAGGTGGTGCCAGTATCAACCAAAATCAGTAGCAGGTGATTGGCCCGCCTTCAATCAATCACAACAAAAAATGAGTCAAAAACCATGTGGGCATCATTTTTAAACACAAGGACTTCATTCCTGTCAGCACGAACTGAACTTACCACAAATACTGTTTGGCCAGTTGTTGTTTAATGGTTTTGAATTTTCCCAGACAGACAAATTGTGCAGTCCGTCCTGGCGCTATTATACTATCTGTGTTATAGACACAAGTTCTGTTATGGCTCTGAATGCAGATTGATAATTGTTTTTATGAGTTCCAGGTTTACTTTTCTATTGAATTATTTATTTAGCTATAATTCAAAACATCAGTTTCTTGGGGTGTTGTGAAATAAATACTTATTTAATTGTTAATGTAATGTTTGTTCTGCATACTTTTAATGTTGCCATGTTTCTTAAAGTGGGTCACAAACACATGATCTGTTGTGGTCTTTTTTTATCTGACCTGCTGTCTATTTGAGTGTCCCAGCGTTGCTATAGCAACTAGCCAGTGTGTTTGAACAGGTGACTGCCTGGACAATGGGGTGGCATCCCCCAGCACGGGGGATGACGATGACCCAGACAAGGAGAAGAGGCACAACAAGAAGCGGGGCATCTTCCCCAAAGTGGCCACCAACATCATGAGAGCCTGGCTGTTCCAGCACCTGACGGTGAGCCCATCCCTCTCGCCCACCATTTACCTTTGTCCTAGGGGACAGCTACTCTGACCACTCGCCACTCTAGCCCTGGCCCTGCTCATTCTTCTCTAATCAAGGGGACGTTTTCTGTCCTGGGTTATATCCGTTTGACCTCTGCTGGGGTCCAGGCATTTTACCTCCAGCCTATTCTGGCTTGTCTAGAAACGCTCAGAGGAGATTCTACCTGCAAAAGCTGTTTGGTGTTAATATTATACGGATACAGCCTCCTAAGACTCCATTTACATGCAGATGTGTGGTTGGAGGCAGCATAAGTTGTACCCTTCATCCATGCCAAACCCAAGGATGTCAAAATACATTTACTCAAAATAAAGAGCTCTGAACGAAAGTAAAAACAAATGACCTCGGTAAACGCAGTCAAAGTCCAACCATTGTTTTAGTGGTGTCTGACTCACGGGCATGGCTAAATCTAACACGGCTTCTTCATCTCCTCATGGCCACCTCCATACATGGAGAGGCTAAATCGGGTCTGCCAAAGACCCTCTACTGAGCATGTAGCAGCCTGCATGCCGCAGCAGATGGGATGTTAAGAGCTGTAAGGGGGACAGGACATGCTACCTGTGTGTGTTGGGGGTGGGGTATAGCAGAGAGGAGCATTGGACATTGTGTTTAGGTTTGAGGTTATTTAGCGCTGTTCGCATGCCATGGTGTCGTTTTACTTCTGCAGGGCCAGAGTGTGTATGTGTGCGCTTTAGCTGTGCATGCGCATTTAAGATAGCACCACCACCTTACCTTTCAAACAGCTGATGCTCTGTGGAGTGATGAACAATGATGCACTCCTATAGTATAGTGCTCCATTAAAGGTGTCATGCTGTAAACACCAGCGACTGTAGATTAAGCAATAAAAGCGCTTCCCTTGCTTCAAATGTCCTAGCTTAAAGAGTCGGGGTCTGGGCTCTGGGATTGTTGGCATGCTCGAGACATCAAGGGGCAGATTCCACTTGGCTTGGCAGCTTGTAAGGGGGGTGGGATGGGGGAAAGCACATGTTGTTTCTGTGTCTGAGGTTGTACACAAAATAGTTAATCTTCCTCCCTCCTTGTGCTGGAAGAGCGATGGGAGCCACAGCTCATAAACGTGAAGCCGCAGGTCTGCATGCTGTTTTCCTTGTATGCTACCCCACTCAGTCTCTTTCTTTGTGGAGGGAAGAAGAAGAAAATCCACTGGAAAGCATAATAATCCCCGTTACTACAATTAGTGTCTAATTTGCCACCCTCTTGCTGGCAGATGTGGCTGTAAATATGTACCCCTAAATCTTGGCAGCATGATTTTACAAACTCGAGCAAAAGCAGGTGGGAAAAGCCTTGTGCGGCAGCAGCTTGTCTAGCATTTGTTTGCGGTTTCCCTGCTCGCTTGGCTCACAACTTAAACATGTTACTCATAAACAAAAGAAAGAATAAGAACCCGCATAATCTTCCAAACAGCAGGTTCAAGAGCTTACTGAAGTCTTCTCTAACTTCAAAGTCAAAATATACGAAGATGCGCCCTGTCCCTGCTCAAATGCTAATGAAAAGGGAAAATGTACACAGTTTATGGCTTTTAAACCTTAAGACATGGGTTCCAAATTATGAACCACTTTTATACAAGAAAAATATAAACCTTTCTGTTGATCTGTAAATATTAAAATGCATGCTCATTTTACTAAAGTTGATACATCTACATTAAAATCAATACATGCATCTCAAAGTTTTGACTTTAAATGTCTAATATTAGGCTATATAATGTTTCATTTAATAAAAAAAAAAACTAAAATAAAAAAATATGTGTAGCCTAATATCTCACGACCTTTCCATAAAACATCCTGTGACCCCACTTTGAAAACCCAAGCGACGCCTCACCAACCCTTGCCCTGAATCCATCAGGGATCAAAGTGCATCAGGACACCTCCGTCCATCCATCTATCACTGGTTGTTCACTGCCAAATGTTGGTGGATCAGTCATCATTAGCAGACCAGGGTGTACCAGGTACCCTTCCCCTCCCAAGCCCCTCTCCGTAACACCACAACATGTTCCGGAACAATGTCACGGGTCTTCAGATGGGAAAGGATATGAAATCCACCATGACCTGAACCTCTTCCCTCAGCATTTTCTCCTACAGATCTTCTGCTCATCTTTCCACTGTATCTTCCCTTTTCTGTGTATGACAAATCAGTCTATTCATATTTGTAAATTAAATTTGGCAGGGCTACGCCTCCTGATTACAACTTAATTCTGTCCAAACTATAAGTCAGAATTGGTGGCGCCACAGAATTAAAGAATGAAGAACATTAAACGTGAAGTAATTTCGTTCAAACTCACAACCTATATATATGAGAATCTCTGGGCCTGAAGTCTTCCTGTGTGAACATGGCCTTTTATTGAGCCGTGCTGTCTAAAACCACTTGGTTCTAACCTGTGGGCTGCCCGCTCTTCTGCCATTATTGATTACCAGACCTAGATATGAGAGAGAGGAGTGTCAGGATGAAGGGGCACTAGGACAAGAGACTACTAATGCAGAGGTGGGAGAGTGACAGAGATGGAGGTAGGGCTAGAGGGAAAGTTGTGGGTCCATAAGGTCTGTGTAAGAGAGTGACAAACAGGCAGACGTGTGTTTCTGGAGTTGGGGGAGGGGGGTGGGGGAACACCATTAGGGCATCTGAGTTCATTTACTCCCATCAGCGTTCCTTTGTTAGACCGAACGGCGTTCTGCCGCTCCCTCACCCTGCAGTGAAAACATCATCCATTACCTTTCTGACAGGCCCCCTGGGACCCAGGGGGCTCTGGCCCTTAGTGGGGGTCTCCTTTTTTGACCTCTACACCCCAAGTCCCACCCCAAGTCCCAAAGAAGTCCAGCATGTGGTCCCATACATCACAGTACCCTGACAAGGCAAATGAGCAGTGTTTAGAGCGCCAGATAATGAAGCGAGGGCCAGACAGATAAGACTGGCAGATGGCACCACAGAGCAAGGGGAAAGAAAGCAAGGTCCAGGCAGGAACCCATGCGACACACACCACACATTCTTCCACATTTAAGCGGACAGGATGCAAACTCGATTAGATTCGTCCCGATTGTTTGCAATGCTAACGTCTCATTAACCATTTACACACAGTCGCCCATTTTATTGTATTTTGTACTTGAATGAATCCCTGAACTGTACAGCCTCCCTATCTCAACATACATCCACACAATGACATACAGTATGAAGTGTTTAGTTGCTGTGTGTTTAATTGTGAATTTGTGTTTAATTTAAATGTGTAGGTTTTTTTACACCTCTATTGTATCCCCTCACACAATGCAGTATGATGCTAATCGGTTGGCGATAAAGCTGTCAGCGTAATCTCATGAAAACAAATGAGTAATAAATGATTTGACCAAGATGCACAAAAGTGTTTTTGAGAAGCAACTGCAGCCAATATAAATGTTTTTTTGAAATTGGGTCCATTAAATACAGGAAACAAAGACAATATTTCACCCTGAATATCAATATGTGGTCTTAAATTGATGTAATTGGGCTATATTATACGGCCAAGGGTTTTACTAAAGTTAAACATCAATTTAATGTGTTTAACTTAATCTGTTACATCATTTAACACAATGTCTTTGTTCCAGGAGCAACATGAACTCTAAATTGAGTAAATTATATGCTAATAACTAAGTAATGATTTGGCAGGAGGTAGTAAACATGTAACATGTACAGTACAATGTAATATTATTGTCATCTTACCAATAAATAATGATATACTTACAATAATACTGACTTAGTACTGACGCCCTTCTTCTAAACTTGCACACACACACACACACACACACACACACACACACACACACTAACTGGTGTTTCACACTCTAAATGAGTGGTAATTACAATTTCTAACAAGTTTACTGGACCACAAAACACT
>JAODLL010042448.1:0-20724 GCA_026546735.1 Forbesichthys agassizii
AACGACCCATTCATTAGAATCAGGTGTGTTGGAGCAGGGAGACATCTAAAACATGCAGGGCTGCGGCCCTCCAGGACCTGGGTTCCCCACCCCTGCTGTATAGGATACTGCCTAATGACAGTAAGGCAGCCAACCAACACATAACCTGACATGCCAGATGGATTGTTGTCACAAGTCCCCGGCTTCCCAGATGGACTTGTGACAACAATCCATCTGGGGAGCCGTACATTGAAACGGTTTTTAAAGGGCAGGTACTTTAAAAAAAACACTTGGCAGTTGATTGGATGAACACACCTAAACCACTGTAGCTATCAACACGAGTCAATGATTGACACGTTACAAACATTATCGAACTGATTGGTGAGTTCATTTGCTACTCGGACACATTCAAAATGATTCCGAGGCTTTTCAGACTGATTCTCACGGCGAAATTAAACTGAAGCTCACGAGACCATCTTGATCTCTAGCCAACATCTGCTGTTTCATCAACCGTGGGGTTTACTGAGAGACACGCACACACACACACACAGACATTGAAAAGGAGATCAGTTGTCATAGTTGCGAGTCATTCCACTGGAGATATTTATTTTTAGCCCTAAGTTCTGATCTCCCCGCCCTTTATCTGGCCTGATGCAGTTGTGGTCAAGGGAGCGATTGTGCTACAACTCTTCTCTGGGTGACTTCACACTGCACACACACACACACACAATAGGAAGATCTAAATGGGAAATTACAAATCAAGACCAACTCAAACATGTACAGGTAACATAGCGTAGCTGTGCCTGCTATAAAAAAAAAAGTATTTGCGTTAACATCCAGTGTTATTGCATGCCCTGTAGCCAATGTGCCTGTTTAGCAAGCGGTCTTAAAAATGTCATTTATTTGCATATTTTATTATTATATTATATTTTATTTTATTATTTATTTTATTCTTTTGTTGTACAGTATCGCAGATAACAAGAACATTTACAAAATTATAGCTACAGGACTACATTCAGTATCTACTGTATACAGTATTCACATGTGAAAATACATGCAATTAAACATGATACTTGAATCACAGTGTACAGATGACATTACTGTATTAACGTTAACGTGTGTGTCAAGAAGACGAGTGGAAGAAAAAGGTGAGCGAATCATACGCTGTGATCTTGGAACGGTTGGAGGACGACCTGCGCGTCACAGAGAGCCAGCTGGTGGACCTCGAACGCGCTTTCGGGTTAAGAGAGATGCCATTTTTGTTTTAAAAGGACACTCCTCGTTTCAAGTCTGGAGTTGCCTTTTGTGTGCGTGTGTGTGCATGAGAAGTGCGTTTGAGAGAGCATACCTTTCCCAGACATGGGTGCATCTCTACTCTTCCCCTTACATCTCTCATTGGCCCACACGGTTCTCTACCCCTCCCCTCAGCTCTCATTGGCCAACACGGTTCTCTAACCCCCACCCCCCCACCCCCCCCACCCAACATCACAAACCCACTGGGGGAAAACTATGACAATACGATCGAGGAGTGTAACTTTAAAACAATCTCAGTCTAATGCAGTTTCTTTAGCGGTCCAGTAAATATGACTTGTGTAGACGAGTCAAACAGATCAAAGCTGCTAACTGTCTTCTCCAATAAATGGCTCAGCTCCGACGAGGCGTTTCAGAAGGTGAACCTGAGCTACAGGACAGAGAAGGGACTGTCCCTCTTGCATCTCTGCTGCGTGTGTGGAGGTATGCGTATGCATGTGTGTGTTTGTGTTTGTGTGTGTGTGTGTGGGGGGTGTCAGGGATATAGCCTTCTATTTATAGCCCCTTACCAAAATATTACACCGGCAGAGATCATATGATCTATGCCGTAGCTAGCAAGTGGTTTTCTTCATTAGGTTGTATAAAGGATGTTTACTAAAGCGTGTCCTTCTTGATGGTGCCTTAAAGGTGTAGTCAGCAATTGTTAGATGATACAACTTTTTTTTTTTGCCGGGCCGCGTGTAGCGGGGCCGGCCAACATGAGCGGATGTCGCTTATTTAGTCCCTGACTGACTGACTGACCGACTGTTTTAAAAAGCGAATGTGTGCAAATCAACACAGTAGGTGGCAGAAATGTAGAACTTCCGTTGATGCAACTCTTTCCATGGCTCTGCTTGAAAGGAGAGTTGATGGAGTTCAAATATAAATACTATATCTCCAACATCACTGAGTGCCATGTACAAAAGTAAGCCACTAACAACGCCATTAAAACATTTATATATTTATAGCACAGGCTGTATTTATGTTAAATGCTAAAAAATACATTTGGGATCAAATGAGGAGGACCCCTTGCAGTACCTCTGAGGACCCCTAGGGGTCCTGGGCATCCTGTTGAAGACGTACGTTCCCCATATTTACATACCATTTCGCAGGCAGCTCTATTAATTAGTGTAACTTCACCCTAAATTGTGTTAAGTTGTAGTGGGTGGAGTCAGGCTCAGAGCTGGGGTGCAGTTACACTTAAAAGGTGTAGTCATGCTCAGAGCTGGGGTGCAGTTACACTTAAAGGTGTAGTCATGCTCAGAGCTGGGGTGCAGGTACACTTTAAATGTCTTGTTTTGCTTTGAGCAGGAAGCAAAGCGCATGTTCGGACCCTGCTGCTTAAAGGCCTCCGTCCCTCCAGGCTGAGCATGAATGGTTTCACTGCCCTCCATCTGGCCGCCTATAAGGTGAGAAGAAGACCTCTTCAATTGACCGTAGACTGTAGTCCATGCTTTTGTCATTCCGAATCTTCTGGGATGGGTCGGCAAGACGAGAACCATACTACCTTATATTGCATGGTGGAGTGAAAATGTTGTTTTCTAATGGTTTTCTGCAATATATGTAAATGGTAAATGGACTGCGCTTTTATCCAAAGCGCTTTACCTTATTTTACTCACATTCACTCATTCACACACACATTCATACACTGATGGAGATGTCAACCGTGCAATGAGACACCTGACCACCGGGGGCAGTACAGGGTTAGGTGTCTTGCTCAAGGAAAATAGCTGTTTGCTGCTATATTAATGTTTAAAATATCGTATAGACTACATTTAATGGGCTGTCTACTGCAATGTGTGGTGTGAAGTATGTACTGTATGTATATGTACTATATCCTGATATGTCATTGACAAATGTGCTTACAATTAGTCACCTTGGAAATTACGTGAACTAGCAGCGGTGTAACGACAAGAGAAGGAACGTCAGTGATATTCAGCGAATACCAATAGGACCTAAGGATATCGTTGACTGACAGATGCATATTTTGGGTGGGGAAATACCATAGAACTATATAATAAATACACGTATGGGGGCTACCTAGGCAACCAAAACCTGGAATGTAAACAAACGAGCAGTTTTAAGTTACAAAGCGATGGGCGATGAGAAAATTGCTTTGTGTGTCTGGGGCTTAACTGCTCTGCGCCCCCTGGTGGTCCATTGCAGAGCCCTAGTTGTTAGCTTACAGTGTTACTTAGCCACTGACACGTTTGTACTTAACCGTACTAGTTTCCATGGAAACGCTGTGATCCTGACTGTAGCCATTAACTGCTCTGCTGTCCGTCGTCCAGGACAACTGCGAGCTGCTGACGGCATTGCTCCACGGCGGTGCGGACCTCCAGCAGGCGGGCTACGGCGCCCTCACCACCCTCCACATCGCCGCCGTGGCCGGCCACCGAGAGGTCAGCGCTCGCACCGTCTCGCTCCTGTTACCGTCGACATCCATGGTTCAGCCGTATTTTTATTTGTACAGGCCAGCCTGGCAACCGATGGACTTTTGCCGCTGTGGTGTGCAGAGTTAACGTTGGCTCTCATAATGGCACGTGTCAATCATTTCACTGCAACACGGTGCTGATTCTAAGATCCCCAACAGAGGGTGCAATATCAGTATCGAACCTAAAAATATGTAACTCTTGTCTGTCACTTGATGTCGCTGTAGAAGGCCAGCACAGGCCAAAACAAATTCTTCATGGGCCACACACACCAAGACGTGTTGCTATAGGTGCGACCGCTTCAAAAGCTTGAGAAGTTGATAAAACCCTGATCACACAGATTGGCTGCCTGGTTCAACTGTCACAGTGAAGAACAGCGCTTCTCCACGCCTTGCTCTGAAAAGTAACTTTTATGCGGGTCTAAAAAAGTGAAGCGTGGCACCATAAAATGTCATCAATATAACAATAACATGTAAAATATTGTATATATTACCTTTAAATATAACCTTCAGTGTTCTCCGCCACGTACTTTAATGTTTTATAATATCATATATATAGGACCTTTAAATCTAACCGTGTCTTCTCCAGGCGGTGGACATTCTGCTGCAGCACGGAGCTTACATCAATGTCCAGGACGCAGTGTTCTTCACTCCTCTACACATTGCTGCCTACTACGGACACGAACAGGTTACTATCTGAACCCCTGCCCTGAAACTAAGTCAGTTTACCACAGAGACTGCTGCAGAAATGCCATGGCTTCATGCTCATGTACTTATTAACGAATGTAATATACTGCAGATACTCATTAACAACCCCAGAGAGAATAATGTTTTTTGGTAAATCCGTGGACCTCCCCATTGACTTGACTCACGTTGTCCTCTACCCCTCCCCTGTAGCACACATAGACTCACACTGTCCTCTACCCCTCCCCTGTAGCACACACAGACTCACACTGTTCTCTACCCCTTCCCCGGGTGCAGGTGGCCAGGCTGCTGCTGAAGTTTGATGCGGACGTGAACGCCAGCGGGGAGGTGGGCGACAGGCCGCTACACCTGGCGGCCGCCAAGGGCAACCTGGAAGTGGTCAAGCTGCTGCTGGGGGAGGGGGGCAGGACGGAGGGTGAGGCAGCCATCTTGAACCGTCACTGAGGGGGGGGCGGGACGGAGTTGTGAGGCAGCCATCTTGAACCGTCACTGAGGGGGGGGCGGGACGGAGGGTGAGGCAGCCATCTTGAACCGTCACTGAGAGGGGGGGGCAGGACTACGTGTGAACTCGCAGTGGCTGCTGGGTGGAAAGGAAGAGAAGGCTGTACCCCCGTCCTAATATTTCTTAAATAGTTTTTTCTATTTCTCTTGGTTTATTTTCTATATTTCTACATCTGTGATTTATATATAATCTACAGTATATCAACTTTTATATTTGAATGTACAGTATATGTAACATTAACTGTATATTTTATATTTCTAATCTTTTTTTAATAACCATTTTACAGTATATTTATTTTATAATATATAATGTTTTAATGTGTAGGTTTTCTAGAGCCCCCACCGATAAGAAATACACCGTCTACATTATATATTCTTTTTAATCAATTTATTGTTTATCATTATTCAGAAAAAAACCCACACCAATCCCGCAAGAAACTACCCCACATAAATGTTAGCAGTGACTGTTTGATGACGATACAGCAGCATTGATTGATAAGCCACTGAGGCTATCTACTCTTCCCTCTCCAGTGAACGCCCAAGACAATGAAGATCACGTCCCGCTCCACTTCTGCGCTCGATTTGGCCACCATGACATTGTCAGTTTCCTGTTGCAAGGCCACTTTGATGCCCAGCCGCACGTCGTCAACATCTACGGAGACACCCCTCTCCATCTGTGAATATCTCACGATATGGCCAATGCACACATCGACGGCAGAGTTTAGAACAGTTGTATTGCTTGAGAGTCAAATTAATATAAATGCATTGAATAATGCAATAACTGCATACTAATAGTTAACTGCTAGATTTTTTTTTTGTGTTTGGTCAGGGCCTGCTATAATGGCAAATTCGAAGTGGTAAAAGAGATCATTCAGTTTTCTGGCACAGAAAGTCTGTCAAAAGAGAACATATTTAGTGAAACTCCATTTCACAGGTATTTGCTTTAATTCATGTGTTGTTTATTGTGCATGTGAACAAATAGACTTTAAAAAAAACACTTTGCTATAAGTGAATAAATGCATAATAAGAAATGTGTAAATGTTTGTGATTGACAGCGCCTGCACCTTTGGTAAGAACCTGGAGATGGTCCAGCTCTTGTTGAGTCAGAATGCTATGAGCATTAACCACCAAGGCAGAGATGGACACACAGGTACTGCATGGATACTAAACCATTCACGTTGTGTTAGAAATAACAAGCATGTACCTACATATTTGTATATACAGTAGGTGCTTTGTAGGCCCTGAAGAGGGCCCCATAACAGGAACATAGTCGAGTGGTTAAATGAATACGTTATACATACATTCCTTCAATACATTCCTTTACTACTTTGAACCTTTATTTTATTCACAGTCACCTGGAATGCTGTAAGAAACACTCCCATCTCTTCATAGAGAATGAAAGCTGAAATGTGTTTCTTTAACAATAAAAGAAAGCACACTGTTTTCTTCAGGCAATGCATTGATGTGTTTCCATATATCAGCATTTCCTAAGCCTGGTCCTGGAGTACTACAGCCCTGCAAGATGTCTGCCTGCTCCATTGTAACGTGAAATGAATGGGTCGTTATCAAGCTTCCTAGAGATTAATAACAAATAATGAACATGAATCAGGTGTGTTGGAACAGTGAGACATCTACAACATGCAAGGCAGGGGTTTCCCAGGACCAGGGTTGAGGGTACCACTGATCTACAGTACTATGTGAAATGTGTTTGCTAGTTCCTGGTAAAAAGGTGCCCTCCCCCGCCCCACAGCTCTGCACAGCGCCTGTTTCCACGGCAACATCCAGGTGGTCCAGCTCCTGCTGGACAGTGGAGCCGACATGAACCTTGTGACCTCTGACCCCAGCAGGTCCAGTGGGGAGAAGGACGAACAGACCTGCCTCATGTGGGCCTATGAGAAGGGTCAGTGGTGATGGTGATGATGAAGATGTGATGGTGATGATGATGCTTATGAAGATGATGGTGGTGGTCAATAATTCAATAAATGACAAAAATGTATTGGTTTGACTATTATGTTTATTATCTGATGTATTTATTGATAATTATGTATTTTATTTATCACTAGGGTTGCACAATATTGATCAAATGTGATATTGTGATATTGATGACAATTGCAAAATCGATAATTTCAATATTTTTAAGTAAAAACACAAAGGTTGTGGGAAAATTCATCCAAAACTATTCATAACATATCAAAATAACAAATGTTTTGTCATTCTGGACTGGTACAACAGCAGTCATTCCAAGCTGCAGATGTGGCATTCCTTTTGGACACTAATGTTTCCTCTTCCATCTCTATTATGTCATTAGCTTCCTCAGCCACACATCTTACTGTTCTGTCTGCATCAAACACTACTAAACCAAACAGCCAATGGACGCGCATCTCCACTAAATAAACCGAATAAACACTTTCGATGTGACATTGCGATAACGAGTCGATATATTGTGCACCCCTATTTATCACTTTAACATTTCTGAACTGGGGCCTGAGTACTAAAGTGTGTGTGTGTGAGATAGAGAGAGAGAGAGAGAGAGAGAGAGAAAGAGAGAGAGAGCATGTGTGTCTGTGTGTTTTCTTGTGTTTACAATAATAACGACGACAATAAAACATGTACATGCTTGACCCTTGACCTTAGGTCACGATGCCATCGTCACCTTACTAAAGCACTACAAGAGACCTGACGACTCACCCTGTAATGAGTACTCCCAGCCTGGAGGGGGTGAGTGTGACACACACACACACACACACACACACACACACACACACACACACACACACACACACACACACACACACACACACACACCTCCAGTTTAAAGCTACTGGTATCACCATCTAGTGGTGGGAAAATGCCACTGCACCTTTAAACGCTGGTTTGTTTTTGCTGCTGCTGCAGAGATCACTTGAAAAAGCCTGCCAGGGGCAAGGCAGAGAGGAGCTCTGTAAGGGCTCCAGCAGGAATTCTGGTCTTAATACCTACAACATGTCTCCATTTTGTTTTAGTGACTTGGTACGCTGAGTTAGTCTCAGTGTCTTCCGTCCGTTAGCATTACGTCACGTAAGCAACTCTGTTCTTGAACGTCTGATGCATAGACCCTCGCTCGACAGCACTGTTGATTTTCATAGGCATGCGAAGAAGAAGAATTTCCGAAATGCATCCCAATTTCCGGTTTCATCCTGCTTATGGTCCTTACGTATGTATTACAGTGGGGTAATGAGTGCTACAGACATGGGTACTACACAGGTACTACACCGCAAAACTTTAAACGTTGCCTCCTCAACCCTCCGAATAGCAATGATCAATTTCGTCTTGAGGTCCTTTTTCTGTTAGAATTGATAGTTAAAGGTACTCAAAAATCAGAGAAATATGAGCCCTCCTCTTTTTTTATTATCATTTCATTATCAATACGTATACAATCCGACCGGAAGCATTTATGAGTTTTATCTTGCTGAAGTGGAAGTCGAACCCCAGAAATGTGAAAAAGACCCCATAGTCTGTACGCTAGTACAGTGCTTTATTTACTAACTTCAGTTTTTCCAGTTACTTTTCTGCGAGACTAACACTAAATAAACAGAGATTTACCATTTCAAATAAAGTTATGAGACAAAGAAAATGTATTATTGGTAATAACAATGACACTTTCAGACAGACAAGTGTTTTCAAAACAAAGCATAATGTTTTGCACTTGATAAACACAGCCCTAGCTGTGTTTTAGCTGCTGTGTAAATAAACACCTGGAAAATGTATAAAAATGTATAACTGATTTTGTAAGTAATGAAAACTTATATTGGGGGAGAACATTTTCATAGTGTACTATGTGAAATATTTGATGTGAAATATTTCATAATAATGGATGATGGATGGTTTAATACCTATTTTACACATGGATTAATCACTCTACATATATTGGTATTCTTTCAGATGGCTCCTATGTTTCCGTCCCGTCGCCCCTTGGGAAAATAAAGAGCATGACTAAAGGTAATAATAAAGGAGGTAAACAAAATGATTTAAAGTTGCCTCTATGTGACTTTCTACCACTAGATGTAACTTTAGAGCACCGGCATCTCAATCTAAAACAAATGCTTTGTGGGTCACACACACACACAAACACACACACACACACACACACACGGCTGGCCCGGATATGTAAACATAGAACTAGGGAACTCGGATCACAACACACACAGAGGGAGCGTGATGCCATTCTCTGCTCAGGACGCCATTACTACTATATCTGTACATAGAACATAGTTGTTGGCTGCTGTACTAAATCGTATATATTACCTTTAAAGGTACAGCTCCCCAACTAACAAGTGCATTTATTTTGGTGGCAGAGTTGTAGCGATCAAGGTGTTCCCTGTTAATATTAGAACATGCTGTGTTTTTCAGAGAAAGCAGATGTTCTCCTGCTTAGAGCTAGTCTCCCATCCCACTTCCACCTGCAACTCTCAGAGCTGGAGTTCAACGAGATTATCGGATCAGGTGACTTCATCGTCTAACACCTGATGCACCTTTTTAAGTGTCAGTTATACACAATCTCTGTTTCGCGCTCAGGCTCCTTCGGCAAGGTCTACCGAGGAAAGTGCCGGAACAAAATCGTCGCCATAAAACGGTATAGTCAGAAATCTCGTCCGAAGGGAAGAGAATTGAAAGAATTTCCTTAAAATAAATTTTTGTTTGCCAAATAATTAATGTTGCTTTGCTTGCCATGTAGCTACCGAGCGAACACGTACTGCTCCAAGTCAGACGTGGACATGTTCTGTAGAGAGGTGTCCATCCTCTGCCGCCTCAACCACCCCTGCGTGATCCAGTTCATGGGGGCATGTCTGGACGACCCCAGCCAGTTTGCCATCGTAACCCAGTACGTGTCTGGGGGTTCGCTGTTCTCCCTGTTGCACGAGCAGAAGAGGTAAGGGTCTACAGCAGGGTTCCCCGATCCTGGTCCTGGAGAGCTGCTGCCCTGCCTGTTTTAGATGTGTCCCTGCTCCAACACACCTGATACTAATGAAAGGGTCAGTTATTGAGCTTCTGCAAAGACTGATAATTCATTCATTACTTAGAATAAGGTGTGTTGGAGCAGGGAGACATCTAAAACATGCAGGGCAAAGCTCTCCAGGACCAGGATTGGGCACCCCTGGTATACAGTATCTTTGCTGTGTCTGATAAGTAGGCTATTGCTTGAGACAATGTTGATTGTTTTCTACTGTGCGTTGTAGCAATTGTACCATTAATTTTATTGTGTGCTTTATTATTATTACTATTATGATGATGATGATGATTATTAAAGGTACCTACATGTTTACCTACACAAACAAAGAGGACCCTACACAACAACAATATTCTAGCCTTCGCAATGCGTTTCCAATCTGTGGGGCGGAGCTTTGGCGGGATCACCATATGGCATTGTTTTTGTTTTGACTTGAGATCAAATATAAACAAACTTTCTCCAAGACTACAGATGCGGCCTTGAAACATTGCTATCGAAGTTCTAACTGTGTTGAAATGGAACAAACATTCAGTGTGGATGAGTTCTTTATGGGCCCACATTTACACAACACAATATTCTCCGGCCATGCCGGTGGCATTTCCTCTCCTCGAAATCCGGCCCACCATCGATCCAGATAAAGCGTTCCACTAACTCCCTCCCGCCAGGTGCCACCTTGACGACTGTCTGCTATAGATCTCCCCATAAAGTGCAACGGTTGATTGGCAGGGAGCTGCAGATTGATCCGGCAAGCTGAGTGGCCGCTGTTTTAATGATGTGTCAATGGACAGGCTCATCGACCTGCAGTCCAAACTCATCATCGCCATCGATGTGGCCAAGGGCATGGAGTATCTGCACCACCTCACCCAGCCCATAATCCACAGGGACCTCAACAGGTGAGATACCTGTGTGTGTGTGTGTGTGTGGCATACTGATGAAGTACCGCTAGTTCACTACAGAGGAAGGACGCATCAGTTTGATGGAATCACAGATCTTATTTTATTTTACAATAACATGCACTAACTGTTTCCTGTTTATAGTTACAGTTCCATGTACAGTTCCAGTTACATTTGCATGTACAGTTACATTTATAGTTACAGTTACGTGTACAGCTACATTTACAGTTCCATGTACAGTTCCATGTACAGTTACATTTACAGTTACATGTACAGTTCCATTTACATTTACAGTTCCATGTACAGTTACATGTACAGTGACAGTTCCATTTAAAGTTCCATGTACAGTTACAGTTCCATTTACAGTTCCATTTACAGTTCCAGTTCCATGTACAGTTCCATGTACAGTGACAGTTCCATTTACAGTTCCAGTTCCATGTACAGTTCCATGTACAGTTACAGTTCCATTTACAGTTCCATGTACAGTTACAGTTCCATGTACAGTTACAGTTCCATTTACAGTTCCATGTACAGTGACAGTTCCATTTACAGTTACATGTACAGTTCCATTTACAGTTCCATGTACAGTTCCATGTACAGTGACAGTTCCATTTACAGTTACATGTACAGTTCCATTTACAGTTCCAGTTCCATGTACAGTTCCATGTACAGTGACAGTTCCATTTACAGTTCCATGTACAGTTACAGTTACATTTACAGTTCCATGTACAGTTACAGTTCCATGTACAGTGACAGTTCCATTTACAGTTCCATGTACAGTTACAGTTCCATGTACAGTTACAGTTCCATTTACAGTACAGCATTTGGCAGACGCTTTCATCCAAAGTGACTCACATGTACATTTGTCCATATGCATTTTTTAATTAATTTAAATAAAAGGCAGAGGGAAGGTAAGGGCATTAAATAGGCGCAGAGATTAGATAAAGGCGTTTAAAGGAGACACTTGAGATGCGTATTAAGACGTGGAGAGGTCACTAATGGAGGTACCAAGGTGGATTGTGAGGAGGTGTGCCTTTAGTCTCTTGCTCTCTGTTCCTTATGTAATCCTTATTACTTACCTAATTCAGTGGTTCTCAAAGACACAGGAGGGGCTCACAAGATGATTCTCAGAAATGAAATGAGATAAAATAATTATTATAACTTAAAATTATTTTAAATGGCATATTTTAATATAACAGTTTATACGTTACTTTGATGTATGTTACTACTAGCCTATAACACTATCAAATAATATTATCGCTGTACGCTTCTACCACCTCTGGGGATAGAGGGGGTCTCTGGCACTGGTTATTTTGGGGGTCGCGAATTGAGAAGTTTGAGAACCCCAGGTCTAATTCACTGTAAAGCACTGAGCTGCTATAAAAGGGTACTTGTGTGTTTTTATTTCACCATGTGACATTTTTCTCCCGTTTTTCATTTAATTTGGGAAGCACCAATTGTGCATGTAAACCCCTCCACTGTAAAGCATTTTGATCTGCAACTCTTGTGTAAAAAGTTCCATACAAACACAATTAATAATTACTATTATGCACGTTTCCCTTCCAGTCACAACATTCTGCTCTATGAGGACGGACATGCTGTAGTGGCGGACTTTGGTGGTAAAGATAGACAGAAATAAATGAATGGAAACTCAAAGCTATAGGCCTGTCACGATAACTGGTTTTGTTGGCCGATATTGGTGCCATGTAAACAGTGTTGTTCTGCTATTGTCATGTGACATAAATTGTTCATGATTGGTTAACCAAGTTCATCCCTGCTAAGAAATCCAGCATTGCTGGTCACCAGCATAAGGTATGTTTTGCATGCTGGAACCAGCATGGAATGCTGATTTGCTGGTACCTCTGCATCATATGCTGGTGTACCAGCATCCCATGCTGGTTACTGGTGTGCTGGTATACCAGCTAGACCAGCACTACACCAGCACTAACCAGTATGAACCAGCCTGGACCAGCACTAACCAGTATGAACCAGCCTGGACCAGCACTGCCCCAGCATTAACCAGTATGGATTAGCCTGGAATTCATGCTGGTTTATGATTAATGTTTTAGCAGGAATTGCTTGGCTAATTATTAAAAATGTACAAAAAATTATTAAAATGACACATTGTCCATGTATTCTTGTGGAATTATGCAGTTGTCTGGAAAAACACTTATTACTAAAACCTAGAGAAATACTTGTTTCACCTGTCTGCTCTGTGTGTTTGTGTGTGTGTGTGTGTGGAGCGCTGCCTCGAGCAGGCAAACTGGAGCATAGAAAGCAGTGGCTAACTTTCTTATGTCAGCAACACAAACAACAGGCAATATTATTGACCTCTGAACAATTATTGAGGTTATTATGTCCATATATTGTAATTATCGTGACAGGCCTACTCAACGCCATCTTAGCTGACTGTATCCTCATGAGCTAAAATCCCGCTACCAAATGTTTCTTTTTACTCTCGACAGAGTCCAGGTTCTTGCTGTCTGTGGATGAGGACAATATGACCAAACAGCCTGGGGTTAGTCCTCTCATATTGTAGAACATCTTTTCTAGCAGGTGCTGCCTAGACCAGTGGTTAGGTTCTCCCAATCCCAACCCAAGAAATAAGAACATACTATCCATGTGACACCATGCCAATTTAGCTAGCTTCATAGTTTAGCTAGCTTGACAATTTAACTGGCTTCACATTGTGCTTTGCTAATCACTCCGAATCATTTGTGGGAAAGGAGATGCA
Organism: Forbesichthys agassizii; assembly: GCA_026546735.1. Taxonomy (NCBI): domain Eukaryota; kingdom Metazoa; phylum Chordata; class Actinopteri; order Percopsiformes; family Amblyopsidae; genus Forbesichthys; species Forbesichthys agassizii. The sequence continues at coordinate 13,521 of JAODLL010042448.1, forward strand.
GACAGGTGTCAATCAATCATACTAGCCGGCATGTTGAATCACCATCACCCGTTCTACTGATGGTTTAAGTTTCATGAGAAAGCACCTTTAGTTGTTGTCATCAACTGAACTACACAACTGCATGTTGATTGGGCAGGTTATTGTATAACCGGGAACATACGATATTCTTGGACCATTAAAGTATGCAGAAGTGTAATTGACTTTGGTAAATCCTTTCTACAAAGCAGATTTATCAGCAAATGATGCTAGTGAGAATATGGGAAGTGGGTTGACTTTGTTAGTATTGTACCTGCACTGTATAATGTACAGTACATACCTTGAACTACCTTGTTAGAGCTCATCAGCATTTTGCTGTATCGTCTCATAATCAATAATATGTAAACCTACAATGTGTACCCAGTTATTTCAAATTGTGTGTGTGTGTGTGTGTGTGTGCGCGCACTAGAACCTGCGCTGGATGGCCCCAGAGGTGTTCACCCAGTGCACAAGGTACACAGTGAAGGCAGACATGTTCAGCTACGCACTCTGTCTGTGGGAGCTGCTCACCGGGGAGGTGCCCTTCGCTCACCTGAAGCCTGGTAGCGCACACACACACACACACACATACTGATAGATGCCAGCCACATGGACATTTGCTAGCTAGGTGTTATTTTATTGGTGCATAGGTGTGTGGAGCACTGTAGGCCTACGACACACTGCGTATTGTGTGTCTGGGATGATAGGAGTAATATTGCAGCTGTAGAGGGCGCCAGAGGCAAAGCAGATGAGATGAAACAGTGAAGAACCAACACTTCTTCTCCCACCTGTGCAGCAGCAGCAGCAGCAGATATGGCCTACCATCTGATCCGGCCTCCTGTTGGCTACTCTATCCCCAAGCCAATCTCTGCCCTGCTGATGAGGGGCTGGAATGCCTGCCCGGAGGCGAGTCACCTTATGGTTGTCCCAGGGACATTGCAGCATGTTTAATCTAATTAAACCTAAACATTTATTTGTGATATTATCCTAATTGTAGCTGAGAGGGTGCTGATATCAGAGACATAAAACACTTGATGATAGCCATTACAGAAATGCTTTTAGAAGCCATTACATGAACGTAGTGAAGAACGGCCCTTAGGGTTTAGAGGGTTTAAGATGAAATCCGTAACGCTAGGTTTTAGCTCAAAATACTTTTACGCTCTATGCTATTGTCATGTTGTCAAGTGTGAGAGACTAGCATCTATGCTGATGTGATGCATGCTTTTTTTTTGTTCTCTCATGCATTTTTAATCACATGCTGCGATCCCTTGCTTCAATGCCATTGCGTTTCTTCGGCCTACGCTGCATGCAGTTTATAGTGCGCAGAGCTCGGTGGCTTTAGTTGCACAGCAGTAAGATGACCCCGCCACTATAAAAGTGTTCTGCTCATTAGCCATGTTGAGGCTTAGTTTTTAGACAGTCAGCAAATTAGCCAGTTGCCCATAACGTAAGCATGTCCTGCAGTTATGAACGGAACATGCTGTATTCCCCCGGCACTGTGTTAATGTGGGGCGCTCGCCATCTAGGAGCATGCGAACAACACCGGCCTCTGTGGGCGCTCTCCTTGCTTGTTTACAGCTGGGTCGGCATGCCTGTATGACCCCATTATGAGTGGCATTAGATGACAGGGTTTGTTAGCACCTTTTCCACTCCTGCAGCTGGCCTTGCTGTTTGCCAAGCGGGGTTGCCAAACAACCGTCTCTCTGGATTTCACAGCGGTTCGTCCCAGTGAAACTGTGTCGAGGCCCAGCTTTTCAATAAGGGTCCAATTATAACAGGAATCCTGCCTGCTGTTGTCTCATTGGCTGCCGCCTGTACGCAACCCACTCCCCCCAAAGGGTTTGAGAGTGCAGGGACTTGTAGCTATGCCAACGCCAGTGGGCTATGTACGGATCATGCGATTGACAAGTCCTCTGGGACTACCATAGCAGATAAAACAGATTAAGCTGTTCATTAATGTTTGTTTCTCAGAGAGGCCAATTGAGGCGCGACTTTTAGACGCCTGCTTCATATTAAGATGTATTACAATATTGCACAATAAACTGGAGTTGTTTTGTCTTTCTGACAGCAGTTGATGAACAGGAAGTATAAGACAGTAAAGAGTAGTTATGTAATTGTACAATGAGTTGTTTTCATTGTGTTTACTTGTGATTGTGACATATTGGGAGGGGCTGATGTACAGAGGAGGTGCGATATGAGAAGGGTCCCATGTGGCATTGTTGGCTCTGTCACACACACAGCCAACAGATCTAACGCAGCTTTGGAGTTCACCTTTGCTTTATGTGTCCAGGTGTGTGTGTGTGTGTGTGTTTGTGTGTGGTTGTGTAGGTGGGTGGGTGGAATAAACTAGCATGTGTCCAGGTGTGTGTTTGTGTGTGGTTGTGTAGGTGGGTGGTTGGAATAAACTAGCGTGTGTGTGTGTGTGTGTGTGTGTGTGGTTGTGTAGGTGGTTGGTTGGAATAAACTAGCATGTGTCCAGGTGTGTGTGTGTGTCTGTCATTGATTTCAGCACAATAAAAGCAACCGCTGTCTTCCATTTCCCATATCAGGACAGGCCTGACTTCACTGAAGTGGTCTCCAGCCTGGAGGAGTGCCTGTGTAATGTTGAGGTACACAGGGCGTCATTATTAAAGGTCAAATGAAAGGTCATTAAAGGTTTTTTTGGCTTGATCGAGTTCCGATATCGACAATCTTTCACCAGCATTGCTGACTCCATCTTTAAGTAGCTGATGTCTGCGGTGTGGCAGACACGCTTGCTTTGAACGTTTTGTGTAATCGTTTAAATTTAGATTTTAACGGTAACCCTTCGTCCAGCATCCGTGTGTGTTCGCCAAGAATGACCTCCTCAGACCGTTTGTGTGTGTTTGCAAACATTCATGTCGAACTCAAAAAAACACTAAACTGTTTGTTATGTTGCAAACATTCCCCACTGTTTGCGACCAGTTTCAAACAGTTTACTGTTTGATTTGAGTTCGGCTCAAACTTTTGCGAACATTCACGGCGAACTCACAAACATTAGTTTGCCGTAGTGGTGAAATGCACCTCAGGTACATCAACAGTGTTTCTTGTGCAGCTGATGTCTCCGGCCTCCAGCAACAGCAGCGGGTCCCTGTCGCCCTCCACGTCCTCCGACTGCCTGATGGCGCGAGGCGGCCCGGGTCGCAGCCACGTTACCGCCCTGCGCTCCCGCTTTGAGCTGGAGTACGCGCTCAATGCTCGCGCCTACGCCGTGTGGACGCAGAGGTGGGCGGGCGCACGAACCCAGGGTTACTGATGTCTACGTATTTATGGGCCTGCCCGTGGTTGATATATATATATATTTATATACTGTATATATATATATATATATATATATAATCATTTTGTGCTTAACAACAGCTGTATTCGGTGGGCATTTTTCAAAATGGCCACCGCCATGGCTCCCAGGGGTATGGCCTACTGTACATGTCTAAATCTGACTCCCTTTGTTAGATTTGCCACATTTGATTATTTTATCTTAACATTCTCAATTGATAAGATACACTGTCAAACTAATTATTATATATTTACATAAATATATCATATTTAATTATCAAATATGGTCAACGTATGTCATTGACCAGAGACATACTGTATTACCTCCTGTATAAACATGACTCAATGTAGATGGGAAAAAAAATGTACTGCAACTAAATCTGCATGTTATTATAGATGTTTAGTATATGTACATAAAAGTTTAAATTGCCAAAACACCACTGAGGAAGCTACTTGCTTTTTGCAACTATACAAAATACAGGGGGGAGAAAAAGTGCAGTTACATCTCTTGACCAGATTGTAGCGACATTATGCCGTTTAAAGAGTACTGTGTGTTTACTAACCACTCGTGCATGTTCTGTAGGTACTTTACATATGCAGTGCATTATGGAAACACTCCTACCAAAATAGGTTTTAAATGCAGTACTACCCTTTAACTGTTGGGTCGCAAGGTCTATTGTTACTGTTACAGGAATTCCAACTATGTCTAGGCATGAGCCACCCCCCCCAATCTCCATCTTCATTGTTTGACCAGTGACATCTAGAACACTTGTGTCTCTTTACTGCAGTAGCGAAGACTGACGTTGCTCGGATACAGGAGCCAGAAACACAAGAAACCACATTCAATAAAACATGGCTGACCAAGGATTGACATCCCCACTAATGGCTTGGCTGGCTTAAGCCCTCTGTGTTGACGTGTGTGTGTGTGTGTTTGTGTCTGTAACCAGTGGGAGGCAATTAAGCAACAGAGCCTAGTAACAAGTGTTGTGTGTGTGTGTGTGTGTATAAACACAGAAACACAGTGTGGGGGTGGGGGGGGGGGGGGTGCTTTTATGTGTTGTTGGTCCGGTTGGTTAGATGTTCCCTGGCACGCGACCAGATTGCCATCAATACCGTGCACCGCGGTGGAGAAAGTGTAGGTCCTTGGTTATCACAGCTCCAGTGGACACCAGATATGGGACTGCATCTAGTTCACCGTCATCGATATTTCATGATGAGAGGCACTCATTGTATGCTAGTCTCTGTGCGGCAGAGTGGCATCTAACTTACAGTGGAGTGACAAATAGGAGAGCAGCGTTTCCCAACTGCTTTGACTACTGTACCCCACTACCATGCCCGGAAACGTTGTGGTCCTCAGATAGATAGATAGATAGATAGATAGATACTTTATTTATCCCTGAAGGGAAATTGAGTATGATATGGTTCAGTATTACTGATACTGTAGTGTCTTGTATCGTGTGCTGAACCTGAATATAACCATGAAAAATGTAAGATACTTTATAGAGTTAATTTTCTGTTTCACTGTGTGAATGTATACATTAGGACTTTAACAACATCCTAAATAAGCCTATCATGATTTAATATTATATACATTGCATTGCATAATATCACCACGAACACATTATACAGAGTTGATTGCATAATTTTCTGATGCAATGCAATACTACTGCCAGGTGGCTGCTGAAGTAAGATGACGTCAGCAGTGTACTATATAAAGCCCAGTTGGAAAGATTGAGATTTAATGCAGATTACAAAAAACTAGAGCCAATTTTACAATTTGACTGTTGTTTTCGTGTTGAGCACATCAACATTCATAAGCAATTACTACATTTGTCAGTAACAATTTTGTAAACATTTGTTGACCAGTGTTATTAAACCGGGCCAGCACTAATAGGGTGGCCTAGTTGCCATATATATATATATACACGGCCGTGGATCAAATTAAGAGACCACTGCAGCAGTTTCTCAGATTTATATTACTTTATTTCTTTAATCGTTTTTCTTTTACTTGCCTTCTTTTACTATACTGCCCCCCAGATGGGGGCAGTATATCCAGATGGTCATGGTTTTAAGACTATGCCTCTGCATTCCTGAGCAAGATGCCTAACCCCTGCTCATTGTAATAATTGTGATTAGGTTCAAACGTACTGAGTAAGTATTTTTGGATAAGAGCATCTGCTAAATGAGCTGACTGATTAATCCTAAAGATGATGATTGTCTCTGTTACATCGTACAGTGAGCAGCAGAATTCTTCTGGAGGTCTGAGCCTGGAGGAGTTGAGAAGAAACGTGCAGTTTCCACCTATTGACCGCAATGGTTTGTATCAAACGTGCATAGCAATTAGTCATCATTCGTTATAAATTAAGAGACCACTGCAGCAGGTTCTCGGATATTTTACTGTTAATACATTGTTATTTTGTAATTGGATTTTTTAAATTGACTGTATATTTATGTATTTACATTTTATTTTTTAAATGTGTAACTGTAGGCTACTGTAGTTCTATGGGGGTTTTATAGGGACTCATGCTATTATTTAGGACGAGAAGAGCTAGTTCAAGAGGTACAATAAGTCTTCAGCCACATGATTGCAAACTAAACAAACACAATTGGACAACGTGCACACATGCTTAATTGATTTTCGCATGCTCCCTGACAGATAAACACCAGTCAAACAATAATTAAAGACTCACTGGAAGTAGAAATATAGCTTGTTGAAGCATTGCACATTTTAATGTTGGCCTACAACACGCATGAATGCCTTGCATTGCTCCATTGTTTGTAGGACCCTCCCACATACAGTAACTCGGCAACTCAGCTATAACTCAGGTTACCACTTTGTTTGACCGTTCAGGTGCTGGGAAGTCGTAAATACGAAAACTCCAACAACACGTGAAAGCGGCATTATAGAGTATAACCTCCATGATGATTCTGTTTGGAGTTTAACCTCCATATTGGGTCTGTCCCCTCTCCAGGTTATGTGTCTGATCCCATGAGCACGATGCGTTTCCATTCCACCTTCAGCAATAGCAGCTTCGAGGACAGTAATTAATGAGGTGTTTAGTCTTTAGCAGTCCACTAAATGCCGCAGTCCTTCTATGTATTATGGGAAGAGGGTCAAGGCCTATTTTAAATATGAAATAATATAGTTATGAGCTGTATTATGAATTGTATGGGTTGTTTACCGGATCCCTTCATTCAATATTATTCCTAATAATAGGTAAAATAATGTATCAAATTTTCATTCAATTATGCTAAAGGTTTTGTTCCATTTGTAAATGTTTTTGTTATATTTGTTGTGTTACAATACTAAATTTTAAAGGCTTGGTGATTGTGAAATTGTCAGTTTTTGTCATGCAATAAAATAATGAGATATCACACCATTATTCCATTCCAGAATGTATATTTTTGAATGGTCACACATCCATTCAATGAGTTTGACAAAAATGTAACGTAAAAGTTAATGCTCACTATATCACGCTGATTTTAACAATAAAAAAATAGACCTAGTTAGTGAGAGGTAGCTATTATAAAAAATCTGCTCCTTGTGAGTATCATGCCTACCTTAAATGATTTGCCACTCTTTAGAGGCATCTAGGGTAGAGATAGGCCCAAATATTGCTTAGTGACTTGCTTTAATCATTCTCATTCCTTGATACCTGTACTGCTCATAACGCAGTATTGCTGCTCTCTGTGCAAAATATGCAATGTTACGTTTTCCATTCCAAGCAGAAGTAATGTACTATACTCTAAGGGCCTCGTGTACTAACGTGTTAGTGCCCGTTTAAGGCGTAATTTCGTAGCACTTTGCACCTAAAAACATGGCAATGTATGCACTATGTATGAACAGCACGCACATTGATAAAACGCAATTCTACCTTCTGAAAAAACACAGGAT
>JAODLL010042459.1:0-16651 GCA_026546735.1 Forbesichthys agassizii
CCTCCAATCACAAACAAACATCGGGAGTCCCATTCCCACCATCCCCAAAACACAAACCACCAGGGACCCCAGACCCTGGTGGTTTGTTTTGGAGATGGTGGGAATATAATAATATATAATAAGCGTGAACTTAATGATTAACTATTAGTTGATTATCAAATGTATAAAAGCTGCTATAAGTGGCTAAGCTGCTTTTTAGTCAAATCAATTGAACCAACTATTGAACTATATGCCTGCCATTACAACCCAATAATTCTCATTTAATGTGTAATGCGTTTGCAATACACAATTACTTTCTCTTGTGAGCCATATAGATGTTAACTGATAACCACATTAGATCAGAAATGTATCAGAAGAACAAAGTGAATGACAGCTTTGCTAAGACCAGAGGTATTATAAATAAGATTAATTATCCTCAGTAGAGCTCTGTGGGTCAAACCGTTAACCTGTTCAACCAAACCTGTGGTCGCACTGACGCAAACGCACGTTTGCGTAGAAGATGTAAACTGTGTATTAACAGTAAATAGATATTGATGAAAATAAACATCATATTATATACTTCCCTTGCCTTGTTAACCCGAAATCCCTTCCCAGGTGTGTTTCCAAGATGGCTGCCGAGATGAGTGGTCAGACTTAATGCCTGTGCTTGTGTGTGTGATTTAGCCGCTGTCAGCCTCAGTTACACATTGTTAGCCCCAGTGTGTTCACGTCATCCTCTGTGTGGGTGTGTGTGTACAGCTGCTGGCCTGGTGGACGCTGCGCTACGTTAGCCTCCACCAGCAGATACTGGAGGAGCGATCTCCACAGCTCCTCAGCCTGGCCCATAGCAGCATGGAGCAAGGTCTGTAGCGCACACACACATACAGCAACACACGTGCGCACACACAGCTAGTCTCTAGTTGTTATGTAAAAATAATCTGGTGTTACTACACAGCCCTGGCTGCTTTAAGCGAAACCCAAACACAGTGGTGCAGACCGCACCACAGAACACCAAACCTAGCCGTGGCAATGCGTGTCAAATGTGTGTGGCAGAGCTTAGGTGTATTTGTTTTGATCAAATATCAGCTCGTATTGGATTGTTCTTCAGCATAGCATGCCTCACTTTTGAGAGCATTAACCTGACATGCCAGATTAATTGTTAGTCACAAGTCCATCTGGGGAGCAGTCCATTGAAACTGTTAAAGGGCAGGGACTTTCAAAAAATACTTACCACGCCCGTACAGCTATCAGTACGACGCTGATTGGTAAGTTCAGTTACTGCTACTTAAACACATTCAAAATGATTCTTAGGCTTCCCAGAGTCTCATAGAAGAATTAAACTGAAGGTCTCAAGACCATCCTTATCCCGCAAGGCTATTTTTAAGTGCCATTGTCCCTCTCTCATGTGAACTTGGCTGGAGACAACCTGCTCGTGGGCTATTCTACTCTTCAGTTAGTCTGAGTGGTCTGCATTTACAAAGTGCACCTATCCCTGCATTGTTCACACAAATTCAATTTACGTTCACTTGAACGTCTGAAAGCTGAGAGTCTGAACTCTAACCTTTTCATTTATTTATTTTCAAATCCAGTGTGCAGACGTCAAAATAACACAAAGTGAAATATTTGTACTGAAAACTGAGACTATGTTTTTATACATATTTATTTTTAGCTGTTTATTCTCTGCTTCTGCGAGCATTTGTTTGGCAGTGTGATGCTGCTTGTGCAACAGCCAAGGTGCTTTTTCCCTCGTCTCGTGAGCTAAACACAGCCTGCTTTGCCTTGCCGCCTGGGATGCAAACTTGAAATTGCGCTCAAGTTAGACCGCCTGCCCGACTAGTACGTGTCCGGGCCTAGTAATTGTCGCAGGGCTTCAGCCAATGGAAGCTGCTGTCAGTCACGCTGTGCGCACACAAATCCATTAACCTCCAGTAAGCCCGCTGCGTGTAAAGTCACAGAGGCTCTTCGGAGTCTGAACATGTACCACGGCACGAATGGCACGAGAGAAGACCGATCAATCGTAATCCTCTTTGCTTTGCTCTATTGATTGATACCGTCTCCGGTAGTTGTATGTGAGCTAGGTGAACCACGTCATATTGTGGAGTTCACTGACATGGACACTGGACTCACTGTCTCTGTCACAACGCAATCAGGTTCTTTTTTATTAAAATGAGTCACTGATATTTGTGGACTAGACGGACACCAAGCGACCGGCTGTTGTAAAGCCAACTAGGTGTGGCGAAAGTACGCCAGAGGCAACAGCCAATGAGAGTGAAGCCTGATCCCACCAATATGTAGCCAGGAACGCCCGTAAGAACGTTCCCCTCCTTGTCCGTGTGAATGCAGGGTTGTGGTTGGTCCACGTTTGATGTTGGTCCTTTTAGGGGTCCAAGCAAGTCGCTGCTGGAGCCCCATTGACGTCGTTCTCTGAATTATTTTTCTCCGCTAAAACCATAGGGCCCAGAAACACCAAACTTCACAACCTGGCCACAAATTGACCCCAGCAGTGGCCTAGGGCTTAGAACGAGGTGACTGAAGTCGCTGGTTCGAACCCCGCTAACAACTCACAAAGGGTCGAGGTATTCCTTAGCAAGACGCCAAACGCTAACTGCTTCTTGTGGTTAGATGGCGCCTTGCATGGCGGACATCACCATCGCTGTGTGTGAGGCTATACTGTAAAGCGCTTGGAGTGTGGCCGGAAGGTTGTTTAAGCACTATATAAATGCAGTCCATTTACCATTTCACTGCTCAGACCCCCAAAACCAATCTACTGTGCCCATAGTTGGCACTATAACTTTGACATTTTCTCAGACATCCCAGAGTTGACATCTCAATCTCTCAAGCCTAATGCATATTTTTACCACTTGTCTTTTACTTCCCACAATCCTCAAAAAACCAAAAGCTAAATCAAAACAAACTATGCAAATCTCACAAAATGTGGTACGCCTCGTCTCCATAACAACGTGCAGAGGTGTGGTGCACCCTGCTTTTGACAGTTTAAGTGCCAATAGCTTCTCTCTCTCTTTCACACACGCACACACACACGTGTACACACACACACACGTGTACACACACACACACGCACGTACACACGTGTGCACGCACACACACACACGTGTGCACGCACGGACACGCACGTACACACGTGTGCACGCACACACACACACGTGTGCACGCACACACACACGTGTACACGCACACACACGCACCTACACACACCTATGTACACGCACGTACACACACACATATGCATACAAATGCTCTCTTCTGATGTTCTCTGTGAGTCTTCCTGTTAGCTACGTGTTTGTGTGTGTGTGTGTGTGTGAACCATTGGTCTTGCACTGCTGTGCTCTTCACACAGGATCTGTGTGGCAAGGGGCCACAATTAACTGGAAACACAATCGATTGAGGCCGTTGTTTACGTCTGGAAGAATAACAGGGTTTGATTAATTGCTTTAGTTGTGTTGAGCCGCACAGCCAGAACTACCCGTAAACGAGAGCCACTTTACCTTCTCGGTGTGGGAGACTTCCAACTGTGGTCATTATCAGGAGACATTTGAGGATATAAAATGTATATTGTTGCTTTCTTAAGGGCCTTCTGAAGATGCTGTCATTTATTTAGTCAGAGGAAGCGCTGGGTGTATTGTTAGCTAGGTAGGTAGTTGTGTCGTTAGTTGGCGTGCTTCCACTGTAAAGAATAGTAGGGGCTCTGCAAGGTAACGTCCCAATCCATATTTCATATTCCTTCCAGGGGAATGGAAGAATATTGGCCAGTGTGAGTATTGCTGTGCCGCGCATGCAGATTTGGGAGAGTGGTGGGGGGGGTGTTGGTTTGTTTTCTGGCTTCTCATCTATATTTTTGTTGGAGAAAAACAACTCTTTCTTCAATACATTGCTCTGGGTAGCTGCCTGGATATGTTTTTTTTAGTTGACTGGTGTGAATTATAGATGACAAATTCTTGTTTTCAAAGAACAGCATTGGTGTTCATACCGAGACTCTTCAAAGCTGCTGTAGTTATGATTTCAGTTGCAGCGTTAAAAAGGTAAGAGAGCAATGTTTTGTAAAAGAACAACCCAAAAGCCGATGGCAGTCAATGAGGTGAATATCGTCCCATACTAATATACGGCGGTAATATCAATGCATCCCTGTTTCCTGGTAGGCATGGGTAGGGATTATGGATGCACATGAACAGTGTTTTATCAATAATCATGAGGTTTCCATATGTGGGTTCACTAATTTCACCTTCATTACAATGAAAAGGCTCTGTGTCACTGAATAAAAAGTAATATCTTCCAAAACTGTAACAAATTGCAAAAAATTATGATAAAAAAAAAAAAGATGTCAGTTTTTGCACGGGAACTCTTCACATCGTGTGACTGTTAATGCAAATCAATCTGACTGAGCTTCTATTAGATGTGCGGTTCACTGACCCTTTCCTCCAGAGCCCCCTCTCCGGCTGGATGCCGCGGGGAAGCTGGTCTGTCCCCGGGGGCAGGTGTGCGGTGGTTGAAGGTCTCGCTAGCGCGGGAGGTGCAGAATGCTAACGCTTAATGTTTTTGTCCTGTTGAATTATACAGGGAGAGATATCACCTCCCCCGGGGGGGAGGTGATATCTCTGTGCTCCACACCGCTTCAGATGAGACCAAACTGGTGATTAGATGGGATAGCCCACCGGGGGAGGGGGGGGTATGAGGGTGATGAGATTAGAAACATCACCTTGTCCATCTCCTCCACCTCTGCTCCGCTTGTCTTTTTAATGTCACCTCAGGGTCTCACTCCTTGAGCTCACCGTGCATGCGTGCGTGCGTGCGTGCGCGCGCGTGTGTGTGGAGGTAAGAGAAGTAATGCCTGTGCACGGAAGAGTTCACAGCCATTGGGAATCTTCCGCTGCTGACGTAATGGAAGCCGAGACGGAGTCTTCTCTTAAGCCTTGAGTCCCCTATGCTTGGAACGCTGTCCTCCCGTTATAACGCGGCTCAGACCTGCGCTGAGGTTGGCCATCCAGCTACACACTGCCCGGAGAAGCTGTGTGTGACAACGAAAATGTCGGAGTCTGTCGCGCCGTACTTTTACCATGCTTCCTAGCATGCCGTCTCGGTGTGAATGGAGCAGGTCATTGTCTGGATAATTCACAGCGAGCCAGTGGGCTTCTTGATGAAGAAGAAGAAAGATATTACAGATGCATGTAGTGCAGATATCAATGCAAAATGAGTCATTACAGAGGAGTCTGTAGCATAGCCTTATTAATAGATAGACTTAAGTATTTGCTCATTGTCGCAGCGAAGCGCCAGATTCTAATTAAGGGTGTCGCCATGCCGTTTGCTCTTTTGACGCATGTGCAGTACAAAACAGAAGATTACGTTGCAACCTGCGACACCGGAGTTCGCGACCTCAAGCCTCGTGCATGTGCGTCCTAGTACAACATGAAATAACAGGAGTTTTGTTTCATATTTAGCATTTACACTAATGCTCGCTAATATGCCACTGGTTGCTCATACACGAGACACGCACAGCAGCAGCTGGCGTGGGCATAGAGCTGTGTGTCGCATGATTAATACTTCATGACGGTCATCCAGACCAACTTTGATATATGCACACCAGCACCAAGAGAATATGCCGATTGGTCGCCACAGGTAACGGCCGCTTCAAGCCCTCGAGTCAGGGTCTGCACACTGTCTGGACAGTTCACCAGTTTAGCAACAACTCAGGGAACTTCCATCCCTGTCTGTCACACCAGCTGTTTCATCGCTGAATGTCCTGGGGAAATAATTTCTGGGAAAACGTTTCGCATCCATGTCGTCCAGTAGGGCTAAAACATGAATACTAATTAAAATCCCAGTTGAACAGATGTAGTATAATTCTTGTAACGGCTATGGCACAGCAGGCCTATGCTGTTGTGCTGCCTGGCTCAGGTTCTTGCTGTGTCATGTGACTTTGTATTTATTGCTTATTACTGTTTTGAGGATAAGTGCCGATGATCTCTGACAGGTTCCACAGATGCAGTGCTTTGACAGGCTGCACCACAAACGCATTAGGACAATCAGATGATCACACAGGTGTCTGTGGTGGTCTGCTAGCTGTGTGTGCTGAAAGAATAATCTGGTGTTTCTACACAGCTCTGGCTCTGTAGATCTGTAGAACACAAAGTGGGGCAGACGGATCCAAGCTTTGACCTTGGCTTCTGAATGTGGAAATGGAAAGGAGAGGAATGTCTTTCTCCCGTATCCCTGACTCCACCTTTAATTTCTCCGGTATCCCTGACTCCAGCTTTAATTTCTCCGGTATCCCTGACTCCAGCTTTAATTTCTCCCCTATCCCTGACTCCACCTTTAATTTCTCCGGTATCCCTGACTCCAGCTTTAATTTCTCCCCTATCCCTGACTCCAGCTTTAATTTCTCCGGTATCCCTGACTCCACCTTTAATTTCTCCGGTATCCCTGACTCCACCTTTAATTTCTCCGGTATCATTGACTCCACCTTTAATTTCTCCGGTATCCCTGACTCCACCTTTAATTTCTCCGGTATCCCTGACTCCACCTTTACTTTCTCGGTATCCCTGACTCCACCTTTACTTTCTCCGGTATCCCTGACTCCAGCTTTAATTTCTCCCGTATCCCTGACTCTACCTTTTAATTTCTCCCGTATCCCTGACTCCACCTTTTAATTTCTCCAGTATCCCTGACTCCACCTTTAATTTATCCGGTATCATTGACTCCACCTTTAATTTCTCCGGTATCCCTGACTCCACCTTTAATTTCACAGTGCTGAAGTGTGAGGCTCTGTTCATGGACCAGCAGCACCGCCACCTCGCCGTCCAGTTCCACCTGGAGTGCGTCTACACCCACCTGACCTACTACGACAACCAGCCAGCCAAAGAGCACGTCCAGAAGGCCCAGGAGCTCTCTGGACTGAACATCAGCATGACTGGTACTGATGTTTGATTCATTCATTCATTCATTCATTTATTTATCTCTGCTATCTTTTAATAATAATGATGATGATGATAAGAAACTTTATTTGTATAGCGCGTTTCATGCCATATTAGATAGGACAAGTGTAGAGAGAGGGAAAGACTGAAACCCCGGTCTCCCAAGGCACTAAGGCCCATGTGGTCTGGGAGCTATCGCATGCACCACAGCTCCACCCTGGGACTGCTGGTTTGATTTGCCCATCATTTATGGGTTATTCAGTGTTATGGCAGGTTGTTGAAAACACTGGATTTACCTTACTGTTTACAATATAATCACCAGTGAGTAAAGGTTCAAATGTTATGCGAGCTACAGCTTTCTTCAGGCTGAAATCTCATGTCTTTAAAATGTAATCTGATGTTTTAAATGAATTATCACTAGGAGTCTGCAAAGTGGACTTGGTATTTTGGCTGAAGTGGTGGATTTGAAGTAAGCTGACCATGTTGTACACCTTGGTGATAGCCATAGTTAGATGGTCATGTTACCATGGTTATAGCCATCGTAAGATGGTCATGTTACCATGGTGATAGCCATAGTAAGGTGGCCCTGTTACCATGGTGATAGCCATAGTAATATTGCCCTGTTACCCTGGTGATAGCTTTAGTAAGATGGTCTTGTTACTGTGGTGATGGCCCTAGTGAGATGGTGCTGTTAGCGTGGTGATAGCCCTAGTAAATTGGTCATGTTACCATGGTGATACAGGTGCCCTGGGCAAGCGGACCAATTTCCAGCAGAACTTCCTGGCTCAGCTCATCTTGGACGTCAACAGGAAAGAAGGTTTCCTGGAGCCTGCTGAGGACCTTGGTGAAGCCAGTCTCGCCCCAACCCCCTTGGCCAGCCTACCTAAGGTATGAGCATTACCTGGTGTGCGTTCAGTGATGTGAACGCTTGCTACGTTCAGTAAACCTTTTTACTGAACGAATGTTCATGAGAAATGAAGCTGTTTTTATTTTTATAAACACAGGACGCTGTTTATTCACAGAGAGAGGTCTGATTTTAATTGTCTTCCATTGGCAGAAGGCATTTTGCGTGTACTTATGCGGCCAGGGCGCAACAACAAAACACGCCTTGCTTTTTGGCAGCTGAGAAGCGCGTCCGGTGTGATCGGGGCCTTGGGGTGTTTTATACATGTGAGAGTATCTGACACCAGCAGTACATTGTACTGAACCAGTAGTCGCTTTCTTTATCAACATGTTTCATCTTAAATGTTTGCCATCTTGTTCTGAACCGGAATGTATGAATGGATCAGAATATGTTGACATCAACCATTACTTAGCTACCAAAACAGTGTTTTTCCCCCCTCTACCAATGTCTTTAACATCTAGCTAAACACAACAATATCCAGCAGTAAAGCACAAGTTACTGCTTTGTTAGCCATGTGAACTTTCCTCCCTGCATTGTAAGCTAGCGTTCGGTCAACTGCCGCTGGCATTCATTGAAGTCAACATAGCTCCATTCTCAAGGCAGACTTAGTCTTCATCATCTTCCCTCCATAACAATGTCTAATGCCCGCTTCAGCTGATGATGGAGTGTGGGGCAATTAATATGTAATACCCAGCGTCAGCAGCAGAGGGGGACATCCACCTCTGGACAACACGTGTCCAACCAGTGGTTATCTGTAATTCATTTCTCTGTGCGCTTCACTCTGTCTGAGAGAATGTTGTTGTACATTCCTGGGCGTCTGTCTGCGGCTTCTGGTTGGCCCAGGCCTGGCGTTTGTGTCCGGGAGCTTTAGGGAGCCAGCAGTCTTCTCTGGCAGGGGTGGCCAGTGAAGTAGTTCCAGGCTTTTAATAGTGGCGCTAGCTCATCGAGCATTTTGGCTGTTTTTTTTTTTTTCTTTTTTACAATCGCAATTGCTTTGGTTTTAAATGTTTTCCAGAGTTCTCTAGTCACAGGAAGTGGCAATAGTGGCAGTAGTAGTGACTTCAATCAAAGCATGTCTAGTGTTTGTATCTATTGTCCAACAGGGGGCAGAGGGGAGCCACACAGGTCTCCTGTGCATGAACTGACAAACATACGCGCACACACACACGCAAAGCCACACACAGTAAACCGTGTGTTCATCACAACTGAGCGCGAATCTCTGGTGCTGAGAAATTAATCCAATGTTGTGTGCCAAAATCTGCAGTTCCTCAAATGGCCACTTGTAGCTAACTTGACAAGACCAGGGTCTCATTTATAAAGGTTGCGTACGCATAAAACGAGTTGATAAATGTGCGTACGCCACTTTGCACGCAAAGGTTGATCTATAAAAACAAACTTGACAGGAGAATGTGCGGCCCTCCGCGCACTCTTTGAACCTTACGTACACACATAAATTGGATAAAATGGGGAAACTGCGACTCCAATGGCAGAAGGACAAAACTTGAGAGATTATTTAAAATGAATTACATTTTGAAAAGTATATCGACATATAACCTCTCGTACAGCAGGGACGTCGCCAGACCTAAATCATTTTTAACAGTCTATTATTAGAAACGGCTGATTGTTAGACAAACTTATGAAGAGGAGCATGTATTGTGAGACAGCCGAGCCAACAATGTAAAGCAAAGTTAAACAATAACATTCATTATTTTTTTATACCAGAAAATGTAAGCCGTTTTCTTTTCAGCTCGCTGAATGTTGGAGCAAAGAAAACATTGTAGTACATCTATTGTTCTCTCAAAAGATTTGACGCTACTATGCCACACCCCCTTTCCCCAGAATTCGTTGCCTTGTGTGTTTTGTGCTGAATATAAGCTTTGCAGTTGTATATTTGGGTTTTAACTTTAATGTTGGCCTTATTAGTTTAGTTGCATTTGCATATGCACTGTCTCATAAATCTGAATATTTTTGTGCGCACGCAACATTCTAGTGTGAATTCTACGCACACTTATAAATGAGACCCCCAGATATGTCTGTCAGACACATTTCATATGGGGAGTCGTCAATTGAAACAGATTCAAGAGTGCAGGTGCTTTAAAAAAAAAAAACCTTGCATGTGATTGGACGAACCTGTGAACCAGCAGTCTGTTGAAGTCGGGAGAAGAGGCTGTGAATACTTATCTACACGTGTGGGTTTTTCACTATGTTATTATGGGGTATTGTGTATAGAAAACATGTTTGAATCTATTTGGGAAGAAAGGCTGTAACATAACGAAGAAAAGACAAAGTGATGAGGAGCTGTGAAGACTTCCTGACGTTTGTGACACCTGCTTCAGCTCTTCTTCCATCAGTTCCAGCCTTCTTCCTGTCCCGCCCCCCGCAGCTCTGTAAAATGACACACCTGCACGCTCACGCGCTCATGCAGACAATTTCACGTGTATTACCCAATGTCTGCGCGCAACTCACTGGTTTTACGTGAGCACACATCTTGACATGGTAACTTCACATGGATTTAATTTATGAAAATGTATGTACTATTGAACTTAAACCTTCACCTCCTTTCACGTCATCCACAATGGCTTTATGCCATGTAATGTTAATGGCACTGACCTATGTTGTTGTTAAACACATTGTTAAAAGCAACCAGAATCTCATAAAGAATCGGGTTGCAGGGTGTATGGGTTTATCGTTTAGCCTGCTAATGGGTTTGCAAAGGACACATCTTTTGTTTTCTCCCTTCTAACAAACTTGCTAATGTCCACGTCCAGGCCTTCCTCCGTCTGGTTAGCAAAAGTCCAAAAACACGGTTGGCCTTTGGCCCACGGCAACGCCATCTGTTGCCCGTGGGCTCGATCCAGCCCAGCCCATCTCCTTGCTGGCGTGGCTGAGACCACTAATGGCCTCATTGCTGCAGGAGGGGGAGATGATTTGCTCCATCAAGACCGCCATTATCCGTAGCCCTGCCTGTCTGGAACGGACACCACCACAGAAGTGTCACAGATTCTTCCTTTCTCTTCTTCATTATTGAAAGAGGCACAAACTTCTTTTTGCGTGGCATAGACACTCAATGTCTTTTGCTTTCCATTGGTGCTTAGTCTGACAGTAATTGGATGTTTTTGTTTTTAGGATATGGGCCGCATCTGCAGGAATGCAGTTCAATTGCTTGATTAGAAGTTTGAGCATCGGACACTTACCGCCTCACCGCTTATTCTGTATTGCTTGAGACCGTATAGATAGTTATACAGTTATCTCCCAAATGTTTATAGAATAAACATTTATTGTCTGCAAAGCTGCTCAAAACGGTTCCTTGTGCGCTTTAACCAACAAGCCAGTTGCCTGACTGCTTTAATAGACAAAGCACCGTGTAAATCAAGCAGGCTCTTGGCAACCACCTGTCCAATGATGTAGTTGTAGGTGGTGAATGCCTTAAGCAAGGCAGCAGAGGACTTGAACTCTTAAATACTTGCAGCTTTGGTTAATTTCGGACCCTGTTTGTCGCTATGTAATTTACACAAATCTCTGCGCTTTATTCTTGGACACATAAAATTCTCAATTCTGTTTACACTGACTCCTTGCCTTGCCTGCTTTTTGTACATCTTTGCTTATTTGTGGGGGGGAG
This sequence comes from Forbesichthys agassizii, assembly GCA_026546735.1. Classification (NCBI taxonomy): domain Eukaryota; kingdom Metazoa; phylum Chordata; class Actinopteri; order Percopsiformes; family Amblyopsidae; genus Forbesichthys; species Forbesichthys agassizii. The sequence continues at coordinate 11,429 of JAODLL010042459.1, forward strand.
GCTGGCTAAAACCGTAGGCATGTTTGTTTCATTTATTTGTACATTTTCTGGGTCCATCACTGCTTTGCTGAAAGGTGTGATCAGAATAATTACAGATTTGCTTGTGAATGTTTGTTCCATAGACTGTGCTGTGTCGTGGGAATGTGGTTTGGGTGGGTATGAGCTAGATTGCAAATCCTAAAATATGTTTATTGCAATGCATCAAGTTATCAGCATAATATAGGGAAAATGTGAGAGACTAACGACCCACCATATAACAATTTCAACATCACACCCACTGAATATTAATAGCAACATCTGTGTAGCATCTGCAAGTTTTATTTGAAAACTGTTGTTCCACTTTTGAATGCTGGGCAAGCTCGATACGTAATTCAGTTTAGGCATCATTCAGTAATCAGTGACCTGACCACAATCCCTGTGTCCTGCTGTGGGATTAGATAATGATCCCATGCGGAAGTGCAAATGTCTGCGGTTCCTCTAATGGCCACTTGAGGCTGCTCCCAAAAATCGAGTCAATTCCCCATAAACCCTCATGTTAAAATGTAAAGCCTACAGCAGAAATAAACATGTCAGCCTCCACAGCAAGATGCCGTTAGTGACTCAAGAGAGTGGCAATGTTTCGTTTTTGCTTCCATTGAAATGCATTACAGTACTACATCTTTGTTATTCAAATATCTTCGTCTGTGTTGTGTTCTGCTGTAGATCCACGAGCTGACCGACGACACGGTGCTGAACCACGTCAGCCTGGCCGAGCCTGAACGGCATCAGCTGCCCGACCTGAGCGCCGTGGAGCAGGCGGTCGTCCTGGCGGTCTGGTGAGTGCAGTCCTTCTTACCAGGCTTTAACGGTGTGGTCAGCTATTGTGAGCTAATACACTGTGGTCAATTTCATCAAATATCTCCTTGCATTCCGCTATCTTAACCGTTCTCTGTGCGTGGTTAACAAATTATCCAATACTTCTACACAGCCCTGGCTCTGTAAATGGGAACATAAACAAAGTGGCAAACACCGCTCACAATAACAATGCCATCACAATGTGTTTCAATGTGTGGGGTTGCACTGCGGAGAGATGTTGTTTTGAACTATTATAATATAATTATTTTTTGGGCTCTTTGGGAAGATGGGTGGGATATGTGCTATAAAAGCCATCTTTGGCATTAATGCAGACTTCTCCAAGTTTTATTGAGGACTCTCTAAGCGGTCTGTCTCCTCTATGTAATGTCTCTGGTACTTCTCCCATATTCTACTGAGGACTCTCTAAGTGGTCTGTTTCCTCTATATAATGTAACTGGTGCAACGCTAACATAAACCCATGCACACTTCACTTCCAAAAAAGAAATGAAAAACAAGATGAATGAAATGTCACGGAAAGCATTGGCCAGTCATGGTAATTATGACCATTACATGACTAAGCACTCTCCTGCAGCAGTGAACTGAACAAGGTGCTGTTTAATACAATTTCCCAGCATTGCTCAGAATTGCATCTAATGAACCACTCAGTTTTAATCCCCTAAAAATCTGCAAAACAATTCGCTGTCATGTAATTATTTTGTCCCAAAGTTGGAAACAAATATCCTGAATAAGTTTAATTTAGGAAAATAATAAATCTCAATCTTTCGTGCGGTTTACGTGCTGAACTATCATGTTTTTCACTAGCTTACCACATGATTATTTCCCCCCTTATTTACATAGTTGGGACCAGCACCAATTGTTGGTCTTGAAATGAAACGCACATTTTTAATATTCTCACCCATAAACATCTTTGGATTGGCACACATCGTGGTAAACAATGTGAGTATTGCGATAGTCTTGAGAGAGAATCATCTGGAACTTAGGGATATTACTGCTGAGCTGTGAAGATTTGTATTCGTATGTGAAACTTTTGGCATTTAATTTACAGTATCTTATTGATTATCTGTCCATGCCATTATACAATGCGTTAATGAAGGTCGTAGTGAGTTTACAGTTGAATGCTATTAGGAAACCCAGTCGTACTTCAGTGAGTCATTAAACAGGGACAGGGAGTTGGGGTTTGCTTCTCGAGGGGAAAAAAGGTCAGGTGGAGGTGAATAGAGGAGATTATTGGGAGGGTGGATGCTGCTTCGAGTGGTCCTCCTCGATTTTGTCAAACTGTCGGGCGGTGTGTCTGCGCATAATTCATTAACCGCTGCTGACCGAGAGAACCCCGGCGCAAACCTTGCCGTTTCGGAGCCGGCACACCGGCCATCACTTTTCCGAGAATAATTTGCTTACCGTCTCTTCCAATATATCCTTCATATGCGGCGTTGTAATTAGAGAGTCAACGTTATTCGTTTCGCCTGTGAGTTGTCGTGCTCTGGGGCAAGAGGAGCAATGTTGGGAATTCTAATGTTTGCTCTCGGTCGTCTAAAGAGCCTTGCTCTGCACCGCCTTGAGGCGTCTTGTCACGACAACACAGCATTGGCTTCTTCTTTTTTTCCTCTGTCTGAGTGTGACCCCCCCCTCCCCTCCATAGTCCACCACCAGAAACCCCGTCCCCCTTTACTTTTCCCGGTCTTTTATGACGGGGACACCAGAATGAACAAACAAAAGAAATGCTTGAAGGTCACTCTGCCTGTCACCAGGGGACTGGAGGGAGCGAGCGTGGAATAATTTAGCAACATAACTACAACGGCACAAGAAGATAATTCAACTGACTGATCACTGGAAATGGATTAAGAGGCTCGTTTTGGGAATATGAGATTTGTAGTTTGTCTGTGTGGCGTGTGTAATTTATGATACACACGCCACACACCCTCAAGCATGTTGAAACATTAGCATCAGGTCATGTATCGGACACTTCAATGCAAAGTAAAGCGATGTACAATTACACATAATACGTTTTCAGGACCGTATGAACGTGATAGTATGCTGTAGGTCAGTGAATGTATAATCACAAATATATTCACATATGACAACAATTCAGGTGAGACAGTTATATTTTTAGGATGCTTAACAGCTGTCTAATTGAGAAAATGAGGGGCATGGGGGTCGGGCTAAGAAACGAGCAAAGCGGTTTGCTTAAAATGAATATATGTAGTGTTTTACCTGCTTATTTCCGTGGATGTATTTCCATTGCCCTCTATGTAAAAAGCGCTTCAAAAAACGCGGCTCAGCAGCGTTTGCCTCGCTTGCAGTGTGCAAATGCTCAGTGCACCTTAAAAACTTAAAAGGCTGCCTTACAGCCCTGATACCTTGATAGCAGGTATTAAACCCAGCACTGCATTGCATTATGGGTACAGTGCCTTATGTAAATACCCTGACTGAGACAGAATATCAAAAGTTACTTTACAAAATATTTCCCACTATTTCTCTCTGGGGGCGTTAATGCTATGATAATAATAATATAGTAATAATGGTAAAGTATATTACATTAATTCTAAAGCCACAACAGTATACTTGCAACAAACTGTTTTGGGGTAAAAGTACTGTTTCAGCACTGCCTACTTCAGCCTCCACAGCAGAATGCCGCTGGAGACGCCCCCTTAACAGACTGGAAGCGTTCCATCGAAGTGCATTACAGCACCCCTTCTTTGTTGTTATTCAAATGTCTGGGTGAGGCATGGCAGCTGTCCAGGGATGCCGCACCTCTGGGGCCTTGTGTTTCTGTCCACCTGGCAGGTCGCACACCTGTGTCTAAGTGGAGGGAAAACAAACAACATTTGGGAAGGAGCACAGATTTGTATTATTGAGCCTAATCTCCCTGAAGTCCAAATCCTGTCTGGTCTGGAAAGATGCCTTGCTCCTGAAACCCTGTGTTTGGTATCTCTGCCAATAGCTTCTGTGGCTGTACTATGAAGCCAGATATACAGTACTGTGGGTTTGTGTGTTAACGTAGTGTGCTGTTTTACATAGGACATAAATCAACTTTGGTAGCCTATTTGCCAAATGTTACCAGATCATATTTGGATATGTTTTTGTAACAAATTAATCACATGAAAAAAACAAATAATAAATCGCATGAATTCCGGACTTAACCCTCTGAACAGTAAGGGTTCCAAGTAGTATAATATCAATGCAAAAATAATCTTAATACATGAGTTGTTAGCCTTCTTGCACACTCTACCCCGGCACGCTCTAGAGGAGACTACATTAGCGATGATTAGTCAACTTTAAATCAAACAGTAGCCTATATTCATTGCAGAATAGGCATTATATATTTGTATATACATAATTTAGTTTGCTGCAGTGACAAGTAGACATAGCGTAAATTATAACGCAAACGATGTTTACTTACCATATTGTAGTGATTCATGTTAAAATGCAGAAACCTTATACATTTGTCAGTGCAGTAGCCTATAGTCTACTGAACTGGCTTGATTTAGTGATTACGTATGTAATGGAGCAAAAGGCAAATATTGATATGTGATAAAATTAGATTAATTCATCACAAAACATGTAATTCATTAGATACATATTTTTAATTGTGTGACAGCTTTAATATAAACTGCTTTTTCAGCACTATTTGAGTGTATTATGCAAGGCATTTTAAAGGCAGCTTTGAGTTTGTCTTGTACAGCCGCTGTTATGCCGAATAACAAATGCAATAAACCTTTCCTCAAGAGTGGAGTGTCCGGATTATGAAGGGGGATTATAGTGTTTACCATTCTGAAGATATTATATGAAATCTAGAACTATGAAATATTCACAGGGCCGCAGATCTTTGTTTTAGAGGGTTAATGTATTGTACGACATTTGTATAGTATTTACATTGGTCTTGTTCTCCAGTCACTTAATGTAACTTGGTAGCCCACGTCAGTCAAAGCACTTTCGTTTATTCCTCAGTATTGATATATTTAGTATGTCTCCATATTAGTCTATTTTGCACATTTGGGTTCAAGTGGGTGGTCTTTCAAACAGACTTGTACTTGTTTGTTTTACGACGGTTTAATTGTATCATAGCAACCACAACTTCTTGTCTTTTTTGTTTTGTGTATTGGTTGGTAGTGTGTTCTGGCTCACTTGTGCATTATGTGTCTAGATTACGGTGTTTTGTCTTTCAGCATCGACTATCAAAAGAACAATCCACTCCACAAACTGACAGAGGAAGAGCTGCTGGCGTTCACATCGGTAAGTCTTGTGTCCATTTCATCATGCCTGGGATAGACTATGGTGGTGTTTCATCAAACCTGGGATAGACTATGGTGGTGTTTCATCAAACCTGGGATAGACTATGGTGGTGTTTCATCAAACCTGGGATAGACT
>JAODLL010042459.1:16751-35471 GCA_026546735.1 Forbesichthys agassizii
TAGACTATGGTGGTGTTTCATCATGTCTGGGATAGACTATGGTGGTGTTTCATCATGTCTGGGATAGACTATGGTGGGGTTTCATCAAACCTGGGATAGACTATGGTGGGGTTTCATCAAACCTGGGATAGACTATGGTGGGGTTTCATCATACCTGGGAAAGACTGTGGTGATGTTTCATCATACCTGGGAAAGACTGGTGGTGTTTCTTACCTGGGATAGATTGTGGTGGTGATCATGCTTGGCCCATTTTCAAGCCATTTTCAGTCTTTTCTTTTTGAAGGTATCTCCAGGTTGTGGATGTACACTGACTGTATGCTTATTCTATAGATGCTGGATAATTTTAAAATCCAATTTATTGCAGACTCTTGGGTCCATATCAGCAAACAAAACCACAGTAATACAATTATCAATTACAATACATAGTTACAGTTCATAACTGTACACTATAAGGGCAGATTATTATAAAAAGTATACTAAAAATCTTACATTTATTCCAGTGTTTACAGAAGAGAAATACCTTGCGTCACTCATCATAGGCTTACTTAAACCAGTATAAAAGGTTTTGAATCAATCAGCATCCACATAAATGTATACATATATTCCTCAAAAAAGTGGGAGCATTACTCGACACAAACGTATAACTTGCACTTGTCCATCTCAGTATCTTTAATAAGGTTCTGTATGCATCATTTTATGCTACCTGAAGCTCTTTCATCTTTGCTTTACTACACCAGCGCACTGTAGATAAGCTGTAGAATGGAGTGCAGTAAGCTTTTAAAAGTGCAGTTTTAACGTCATTACCAACATATTGGCTTGTGCATACAATGTGCAGCATTGGCGCTGCACATCATCTTCATCAAATGTCATTTCTGATTATATGACACTTTTGTTTTCTTATATGATGTTGCTGCATAATTGTTTGCATCAACTGTTTGTTTGAATCACAAATATATGCAAATCTAAAGGTTTCAAAGACCCTAGAGCCTTGGATTTTGCTCAACCCATAAATTACTACATAATCCATCAATTGAAAGAGAGAATTTTAACGATTGATAAAATTACGATGCTGTTACATAATAACAGTACACGGCGGTTTCACAGTAAGTTGCACTCTTGAGATGGGAGATAAAAAGATTGCTGCAGTCAATTGCTTGGCCTGTTTATTCGGTTTTCTACTGGCCCATCTAACTGTATGTGGAAAGGATGTAGCAGGCCTCAAAATGGCTTCATTCCACACGGTCATGGTCAGCCCCGGTCTTCACTATATTATACCTGACCAGCTGTTCTTTTCCCTTTATTGCTGCAGTACAAAGTCAAAGAACGCATGACATTCTGTACACTTCCAGGGTTCCCACTGGTCATGGAATTTCTGGAATATGGGATTTTAAAGTCTCTTCCAGGCATGGAAAGTCAGGGAATTTTATTTAGAAAGTACTTTTGCAAAGATCTAATAAATCCTCAGTTAGGTTATCGTTGCTATGTCGTGGTTTGTCCCTTTTGCACAGACACACTGTAGGTAATGGAAATTCAGATGTTTAGTCAGAGAAAGTCAGGGAATCTGACATTTGACTTGGAGTGGGAATCATGAACTTCATAGAATCTCAGAACAAGGAAGCATGGCAACATGCTTCAGAGGATTGCAAAGGCTACAGTTCACGTGTAATGACCTCATTACAGCCACAATGAGATCGAGCGGTAATGAGACATATTCGTTAGTCCTTTGGCTTTACCTGTCCTCCTTCTGGCAAAGCAGCAGTAAAGCCTATATTCCCTCAAGTTAAAAATCTAATTTAACATTGGCATTGAAGATTTATACTATGTGATAAAATGCTTTTGCGCAAAAACTTTTCCACAGAAACTGTATTTTGTAGACCAAATATTTCCAATGACAGTGTAATTAGATGCCTTTAAGATAGGCTATCCTTTCTACTGCATAAAACTCAACAAAACAATCCAATGTTTGCATTTGTATGCATTAATTTAACATGCATATAAAACCTTTATCAGCACACTGCGCTATAGGCTGACCCGCACAATGGTATTGCAGTAAGCTTCCCATCTGCTCATGCCCAAACCCATCCGCCACGTTATCTGTCTCCATTTTCTCCCATCTGTATTGTAAGTGCTTTGTATGCAGCGTGGATATGACTGGAAGCACACGTAGTTTGCACGTCCTCTAAGGCAATACGTGAGATAACTTACCGCTACAGTAATGGATCATTTTCAGGGCTATTGTTTAGACTTGCTTTTCTTTTGCTCCCATTTGCTTTTAATTTATTGGAGAATGTTTGCACACACCTTTCTCAGCCCCCTGTTACCCCCTTAAACGTCTTGGTAACAAACATTTTTGCTGATACGTGATACTAAGAAATGGAATGATGCAGACACCACTTACACCACCACACTCTGAACCTGTTGCCCTCCAGTTTGCGAGTCACCCTCATTTCTGGCCTCAAGTGGATACATCCCTGGCCTGTTGCGATGGGAAGGAAGCCGAATATCTGAAATGAGCCCAAGTACCACAAGAGAGTGAAACTCTGGGCGGCGGTTTCTAACAGCTGTGGGTTTCCATCAAATTTGTGGTGTTTACACACTTTTGGCAGCCTTTTTATAGACTAGATTGGCTTGTGTTGTGTGTTTTTTTTTTTATGTGTGTTTTTTTCTTCAGTGGCCTTAAAGGTATAGTCGGCTATTACAAGCCAATTGTAAGCTAACACATTTGTCAAATACACAAAATAACTCCTTGCATTTTGCTATCTTACCATTCTGTGTGCTGAAAAATGAACCCTACACAGCCCTGGTTGAGTAAACGGGAACATAAACAAAGTGGCGAACACCGCTCACAACCATGAAGTCGTACTACTACGTTTTTCTTCACAGGCGTTTCAATGTGCGGGACGGCGATGCGGAGGAATGTTGTTGATTTGAGCTGGAATGTTAGCAAGCGTCCTCGTGAACGACTGACTCTGCCTTTAAGCTTGCTGGATGACGGTCCCCTGTATCACACAAGATGTCATGTGAAGTAACTAGTTCTAACACGCTTAGCCCAGGCTGTTACTAGACGCTGCAGGAGCATTGCAGGGTTTAGGATTGTTCAGCTTGATGGGAACCCTTGGCGGAATGGTTGTGACGAAGCAGGGCCTCTTGTTGACCTTACAGTTCCCACTTTGAAAAAGCAATTACTACTTTAATTATTCTGTTAGTACCTTTCATTCTGTGTGTGTGTTTTTTGTGTGAAAACACTTAATCTTAGCTACTCTGCCTTCAGGCACACTTCTAAATTGAGCTAAAGGGGATTTGGAGGCTAGATGGACTCTGACCCTTTTTAGTCCTTTCAGAATCTTTGACTTTTTGTTGTTTTTTTTTCTTTCATTTGCGCCATGCCCATGCACGGGTATACGGATTCAGACGAGAGATGCACTCAAGATATCGGTACAATATTGTACATTAATAACACCATAATAACACATATTATTCATAAAGCACCTTTATAAACAGAGTTTACAGAATAAATCAGCATAATCAGTCAAAATGAAAGCACAATGAAAGTTTGAAAATGTGATCAATAAAAACTAATCAAATATAAAATCTGACTGATGTTAACTGAGCCCGAGCGTTGGCCGCTTAACAGAGAGATGCCTAACTTAGTGCGTACTGGAGTTGAGGCTGAAGGATAGTGGTTGGAAGCAGTACTTTCATAACCTGAGCAGGTAATTCATCCTGTATAAATGCAATCCAGTGTAACACCATTGGATGTGTTGACAACCCAAAATGTCAGAGCAGTGATTGCATTCTAGGGTTAAAACTCCTCTGTGAAGCAGTGCATGCACTGTCAAGCACTCATGGGAAGTGTTTTTGTTGAGTGCTTGTTAAAAATAATGAGGTGTCCAAATTGGGGAAAATATGGTAGTTGATACCCGTATAGCCAGGAATATGAATGGAGTAATCCAATTGGATCTCATCTTTTTAGTAAGAAAGCTAGCAGAGTAGAGCTGAAGCTAGTAAGCTAGTGGGGGAATGACTTCATCTCCCTGTAGCAGCTTTACTATAAGACTTTGCCACTGTTATTTTTGGTAATATTTCCATAGGATTTGACAGTGAGTTTGATTGGAGTATTAATCAGTTTGATTGGAGTGTTAATCAGTTTGTTTGGAGTGTTAATCAGTTTGTTTGGAGTATTAATCGTACTTCTGGTCAATTTTCGGTGTCTATAAAGTTTTTGTCCACTGGGCAATGTTCTTGTGTTTATTGTATTGCATCACCAACCACTGAATACATCCTGATAAAATTTGAATTACAAGTTGAATGGCTGTGACTGTCAGTCACAAAAGTTCCGCCTGATGCGATGCTCGCCATAGCGACAATGTGAGCCGTAGTGAAATAACCTTCATCAGCTCACAGATGACCTCATAATGGGGGCAGAATCTATGGCTCCTTTTGTCCTGTGGGACTCGCAGCTTACTGCCATTTTATTCCGTCTTGATGTTTAAATGCATTGAATGTACACCCAATTTTATGGAGATGACTAGAGTCTAAGAATAAACCTGCCCACTGGAGAGGAAAATAAGTCGTTATTCACTCTAAATGCTTCTATCCCCACTCCCCCCTCCGCCTCTTCCTTTTTAGACTTTCTTTTGTTAACGTGAACCCCATGGTCCAAAATGAATGTCACGTGACTTGCTAGTGTTGTTTTATGAGGTTGAAAGCTTGTGGCAAATGGAATGCATGTTACTTGCTACAGTGATATGATGAAACTGAATGCTTTAAAGGTCCTATATATGATATTTAAAAAATTGGTACAGCAGCAAAGAATATTTGTAAATATATAGTGGTGGAGCAATGTCGTCCAGAGCAAAGAATGACATCAAGCTCCATCTGTGTGTGTGAGAGCTCCTCTCCCCCTCCTCCTTTGATTTCAAAGTCAGCTAAGGCCTTAAGTCCAATGCACGCCGGCGGTGTACGACGCGCATCAAGTCACCAACACGCCGCAATTGTTTTCAATGTACAACCTGCACACCGGCACTGGCTAGACGAGCTTCGACGCGCCGCACAGCTAGGCAATACTCCTTATATACGCTATCAACAAATGCTAATGGAAGCCTAGCTTCCAACTATGTTGTTGATCTGCTCCTATCAAAACAATCTTATCTGCTCAGATCATTAAATTAGCAAGGTAGTAATACAACATAGATAACTCGAATAGGAAAAAGGCTATACCAGCATTTACTCTCAAGACCCGCGCTGTGTGTAATATTTCCTGTTGGTGCACCACGACGACGCTTTCTATTGTTGCTAGGGGCGTCGCTTTACGCTCGTCATATGACGCGTTGGGCTTTAGTCAACCAAGACTGAGAACCACTTCTAATGACGAGCTCACAGACGAGATAGAGGATCAAGCTCTTAGCATCCCTAACTTAACCACACAATTTGGATACCCCCCCCCCCCGCCCTTACCTAGTTACTGTAACTAGGTTGGACAAAACAGCATAGTAGGCGGGAGAACATGAAAGTTGATTCTGTTGGATTTCAAACTTGCTCAACTGTTATTGGACAACGAGGCGAAAAGGGGTGGAGCTTGGAATCGCTAAATTGACGGGTGCCCCATTTATCAATCTCCATCTCTTGCCTTGTCTTGATCTTCAGCTGTGGTTGTTTGTCGCGGCCCCTTCCATTTTAAGATCTCAGAAGCACAGAAGACCTTTAGCGATGAAGAGGTAATTACTCCAAGCTGAAGCCCTAGCCATCCTTGTAAACCTCTCAATAGGCCACGGCAATTTATTTTTATACTTGGTTCCCTTTTGTTAAATGAAATGTCGAGCCTGTGGAGATAATTAACTTTTAATTGCTATTGGATTCTTAGCATTTGTGTGAAAAGTTTAATGACAGCCAAAGGCTACCTCTCATCTAGTTCCAACATTTCTTTTAGTACAGTTTGTTTAGGAAGTTCTGATTTTAATATGTGCCCCATTTAAATATTAAGTAGAAGCTCGTTCTGTCAGACCTACAATGTGGATACCAGAAGTACTTTGAATTCCAATGGAATTTTGGTGTGGTTGGTTCTTCCATTGGTTCTTCCAATTACCGATAATTAATTTTATCTGCCAGGTTTCTATAATGCATTTGAACGCAAAACATGTGTAAACTTGTTGGTTAATGACAGTTGGGTTCTAATGGTTAAATAATTTTGTTTAGTTGAATAATTGTTTGTTTTTTTCTTCAGAGGTAAAACACTTTATAATGTGTAAAGCTAAAATATATTTGTGTCCCACGAGTCAACTCTGAATATGAGAGAAAAATATGGGGTTGTCAGTTAAACATGGTAACAACCAGTGTTACGTGATTTCTTAAGTGGACCTGGTTTAAACCAAGCTGATATTGAAAACTAGCCTCTACAATTAGTTTTGCATATCAGTCTGGGAACTCTCAACTGAAAACAAACGAACAAACCCCGAACAAATCAGTATCCATGTGGGAAGTTAATTTGGTACCGGCAGCAATTTCGGCACCTGTCTTCTGAAAACCAGACTGACGTTGGTCTTGTATTGGTTGGCCTCTGTAGGCTGTGAGCTGGCTAGCTCGCCCAGGTCTCTTGTAGTCGCTCAACGTGAATTGGGAGCTCCAGGCGCCTGCTGGCTCTGTGAGCAGGCATCTTCCCAGTCTACATGTAGGTCCTTGAATCTGCAGGCTGGTTAGATGGTTGTCACATGACCTGCCCCTCTGCGTCCAACCCCTTTTACGCCCTTCGACACCCCCACTCCCGGAAGCAGCGCCAAAGTCGGTTCAGCTGTTACATGAGCTTTTTAACCAATGTTAGACCTGCATTTTATTGACTTTATCTTCAGCAGAACTGCTCGGGGAACACTTTGATTGTATTAGTGCTCCCCCAGAACCCTGAAATGTCACCACAAGTTTGTGAGGGAGGGGGGGAATAACAGAAGAGTTTGAATCCAAAACGGCAAGGCTGACATTTACACAGTAAAACAAAGTACACGTCTTCGTGACAATGAGGTGGACTAAATGTAACCATTGAAAGCGCAGTTATGGCTTTCTCCCTATTCATTTCAATACGGTCTTCCTACTAATGGCCCAGAAGCGTTTCAAAGATGTCTGCCTAGTGGCCAGACTTGTCTATATAGACATTGACCTTACCAAGGTGGCCGCCTAGTGGCCAGACTTGCCTATTAAAACGTTGACCTTACAAAGATGGCCGCCTAGTGGCCAGACTTGTCTATACGGACATTGACCTTACAAAGATGGCCGCCTAGTGGCCAGACTTGCCAGTAAGGATTTAGCCCTACCTATTTGTAATTTCCCTCTAAGCAGGTCAACCTAACAAAGGAAATGGAGAAGGCAGCAATGCCATATCAGATCATTAAACGTGGAGTTATGACTAGCGCACAGACATATTGAACGCTGATGTTGGCAATAAATATGATTATTACCCCAGCAGATGTGATGTTCTTTAGAATGGCAGTAGTGGATTTATTTTGAGGTCCCATTCATAGGGCAGGATTGCGTTCCAGTCCCAATAGGTGTGTATAAATATAGATTCACGACTGAGTTTGACGGAGGCAAAGTGAAGGTGAAACGGAAGTATAGTGTGTGGAATTGTAATACTGTAACTTAAAATGTCGGTTCCAGTCTAGATGAATCCTCTCAACCTCTCTGTGTTCTACAGTATTTCGATATTTTACCTAAAGAGAATTTAAATTAAGTTTATTTGTTGATGCTGAACCTGCTACCGTCTTTTGTCTGAGCATGTTTGGTTCTGGAGAAAGGAAAACAATTAAATTAATATAAATTATTATTAATATTAATATAAAAGTTATATTATTATTAATATAAAAAAAGCATTGTTTTGCATAATATAGTAAACCTGTCTAGAACAACATGCGTGACATTCAGCAGATATAAACACCTGGACCAGAGACCTTTACAGCATTTACACTTAAATCACATTAGCATTTACTTCATCTGAATTTAAGTTCTACCAAATATATGTTGTAGTTCTTTTGTTTAAGTATTTTTGGGATGATGGGAGTACACAACTAAATACTTTTTGCTACTCATTTGTTACTCATGCTTATGATTAATATCTCAGGAGATCTTATTAGGTGACATTTATAGAAAGTTGTGTAATTTATTGTGTTGTATTAAATTGTCTTGTCAATCAGTTTGAATCGGATGTCTTTCACAACTTTTTGTTTTGCTTTGCTTATTTTGTAGAAAAGCAGCAGTGTAGTGCGCGCACCACTATCCCTTCCCCATCTCTCGCTTTGCCTCAGGTTAGATCACCGTGCTGACCACCTCCAAACCAATTACCCTGCTCCCAGCTGAGCCGAGCTGCCCGTCAAATGTCCCCCACCCCTTTCCAACATAACGTGGCTGAAGGGAGCGCTTGAGGTTCTGAAGGCAGCCTTGTCTCTTCAGATTAGACCATGCTGCTGTGATGTGGGACCGTTGCCATGCCTACAGGCTGTCGGAGAGGACCGGGCTAGCCCCACCCTCCGGGCTCACGTTTCCTCTCGGACTAGTTCTTATTATTCCTTGCTTCGTCAACTGTGAAGTCATTAAGAATTAGTCATTTGTTAAGTGATGCAGCTAAAAAGATAAAAGCCTAAAACTTTAATGAGATGGCGTTATGTGCTCTTTCTAAAGCTCCGCTAAGAAGAATATTTAACACATTCCCTTTTATTTAAATCTATCGGAAGATGGCATTGAGGGTTGATGACCTACTTAAACAGCCCACAGGTGTTTTGATGTTTAAAATGTACCTTCTTGCTAGCAGTTCGGCCAGTGAAATGTGTTTTTAGACGTAAAGCTACTACAGACAACACTGTGGATTAAAACTGAATAAATCACATAATTTCATCAGTATTTCTATTATATATTTATTTAGTTATTATCTGCTTGGAAGCATGCTGTGGTTGGACCTAAATGAAACCAAACTTGCATCCCATTGTTTTATAAATATTATATATCCAAATAGAACAGTTTCTATAGATAGTGGTTTCAACCAAACTTATTTCATTTAACTATATTGTTCTTTTTTATTTATCACATTTTATTATATTTTACTGTTGCAGGAGGGGACAGCTTGATTTATACATTTAATTGCAGCTATGGCATTGTAGACCATGTTATTTTAATTTAATGCCTGTCAACTGCATTGGCATAAAGAAAATTGAACTAGGTTTGCTTATTACTTTCTAGAAGGAACATTTTCAGTCACAGGTAAAGTACTTTTTTTATTTCTCTCAATCTTAAGTATGTTACTACTTGGTTCATAAATACCAAACATCTTAAATTAATGTCATTGCTATTTATTTTTTACTAAAGCCCCCAATAGATCAGCAATTACTGTTATGTAACAGTGTGTGTGTGTGTGTGTGTGTGTGTGACTTTCTGTGTACAGAAAATAAACACGATTTTTAATTAAAGTAATAAACACCAGGTCAAGGACAACTAATTAGACCCGGTCCATTAAGCTGGCTTGCCGTGTCTCTATTTACACTAAAATATGACTCAAAGAGCCACTATTGCTACCATTACTGTGGTCATTATCAAATGCACCAGAAAATGGCTTAAAATAACCGGTACAAACAGGAAATATAATTGCAGTTTACCGATGTGTCGTGAAAAACTCGCTGTACCGTGCTTTTTAACAGCAAGCTTATTGCTTGTCTGTGTGCTTTGCTGCATATCAAATGCTGAGCGTGGTTATGATTTGCTTTTAATTACTCGTTGATTTATGTTTCATTGTAACATATGCATAATCAGTATTATTTATTTACCATTGCGCTAATGGCTCATTTGAATTCCACCATGACATGCGAGGTGTTGGCAAAACAACATGAGATTAATACATTCTTAACTAACCTATAACCATGCATCACATTTGCTTCACCCCCCTCTCCCCTTCATCAATCCATCGCTGTGACATTGTTTTTACGCTGCATCGTTAATGGAGAACTAAGCCGTCGGGTGCAGATCAGATTCCAGAATGTTGTCAGAAAGTTTTCTACTGGAATGTGGAAGGATGCTGTGTAAACGCACGTCTGTTTCTGTTCCTCAGCCAGGTATTTATCACCATGCTATGGCAGATGAGGATGGGGGGGTGGGGGTAGGCCCAAATAAATATAATGCCCGCAGGCATTAATAAGCCTTGTGACCCAGTGCCACTGACCCCTTTGTGCCGCTAGACATTATATAGAGGAGACAGACCACTTAGAGAGTCCTCAATAGAACTCTATGGGAGAAGTACCAGAGTCATTATATAGAGGAGACAGACTGCTAGCCAGACAAGAATCTTGAATGGCCCGGAAAGGTAACAGTCCACTCTGAAAGGCCCAGTACGTCTCCAAGTCACATCGACAGAACTAATTCCAAACAACTACATTTGAAATATTTTGTTTTCATAGATTGACTCCTTTAACCTCGACTACGTATGCACATGACTGTGGTTAGCTCTCGTTGACAGACGAGGAGTGTTCTCCTTGTCTACCCTCACCTATGGTCATGAAGGTTGGATCAAGATTGATTGAAGATATTTGGTGAATTTGACAAACTGTAATAGCTTACATTTTCTTACTATACCTTTCAATATATTTTCAACAGAAATGGGAAACCGCTGCCCTACAGCATATGTCGAAGTGACCCCAGATTGTGTTGGGTGGGCGGGGCACACTTGCATGCTGACCAGGAAGGAGGTCAGCAGAGCAGAGGGGACAAAACATCCTGCTGCATATGCAGCCAGCGATGAAGGACAAGAAGAAAGGTTTTTACTTGGTTTAAAGCGCCGCGGGAACAGATAGACTTCATGGAAATATGATTTAATGTTCGCTTCTCTCTGGAAAACTGGAACATGCTTGTATGTAGTATTGGTATTTCTTCTTAGAAAAATACTTTTAAGACTGAGATATAACTAATAAGTAAAATAATTTTGGCTTTTATTCAGGCAAAATAAATGGCTCTACAGCACAGAGTTCAAGCAACATTTTTCTCTGGAAGTAGCGGTCAATGAATGAGGGAATTCATTAATACTTTCATCCCTGCTGGCTTTTAACACACACACACACACACACGTCAGCCATGCATGGAGACACCTGACCACCGGGAGCAGTCAGGGTTAGGTGTCTTGCTCAAGGACACCTTGACACTTGGTGAGGAGTTAGCGGGGTTCAAACTAGTGAGTTCTTGATCACCTATCGCCCCGCTCTACCACTGCGCCACTTGCCGCCAAATCATACGTCTTTAAGTCATCCATGAGCTCACAGAGAGACCAATAGGAAAAGGTATTCTTGTAGATTTAAATTGGTATGGAGAGAAAAAATGTAACTCTGGCTAAAAAAGTGATATCTGCTCTTTGCTCTGTGTTAATTGAACTTCGCATTGATCGCTGCACGTTACGTTTACATCGATAGATTCACTCAGATTTTCAGTATAAGCTTGTGCTTTTTGTAATCTTCGTATGGACGCTGCGTGCAGAGGGTTCAACAGCGGCAGTGACACGTCAATATTTAATTAATTGGTGTTTGTGTAGCGCTTGCACTCGGCCACCCTTTGCTCTAGAGCTCCTGGCGAGGTGCTCGTCCATCAGGGGTGATGACTCACATGTTAATAACCAGGGCAACTGTGCACCCTCTTGTCACGATCATAGGCTGTGAGATATGGTATCATTCTGACTGCTGTGATTAGTCGCTTGCACAGTTCTTGACTGCCTCCATGCAATGTTTTTCCCATTATTACTACAAAATTAAAAAATGAAGTTATTGATTAGAAAAATGTGCATGTAGGGTATATGGTCAGGGAGTTATCGCATGCGCCACATGTGATTAGGCCCATGGGCCTTAGTGTCTTGGAAGATTGGGGTTTGAATCCGGCCCGCTGTAAGTTTTCCTGTCTCTGCATTGTTCTATCAAGTAAAAAGCTATAAATTGCCTATAATCGTCAATGAATGAACTTTAGTTTAAACATATGGCCAGTGCCATTTCTTCTGTCAACAGAAAATAGCACGTATGTAATAGTTGCAGCCCAGTCTTAAAGCTCTGCTCCCCAACCTCAGCAGACAGGAGAGCTACGATCTGGCTAATGTAATTAAATGCAGACCTTTATCTGATCAGATGTGTATCTGTGTCTACGTAGTCACACACACTAGTACTGTATTAGTGTTTATTTTGGCAGCAATTTTAGATTTAGTCGTAGTCTCTAGACAGATGTTCCACATTTTTACACACAATTTTAATCACATTTTTGTAATTTTCATCCTAAACTATTTTTGTCAACTTTTAGTCAAAATATTTTCTCTTTAAACTAGTGCAATTGCACTAATTATAACGTAGCCTGTTGCATGCAGATACGTTATTTTGTCCCTTCAAGTCATACTCATTTATTTTAGCATTGGAGCACAATATGACAAATTACTTATCCTACAACAATTTTGGCCTGGTAAGCAACTAAGGTAAGGAATCCATATGAGCGCAATAGGCTTTGTTTACTTTGTAAGACTGACGTACCGATACAGTGTTCTGTCAATCTGCCCAACTTTGTCCTACGATTGTCCTACTGTAGCGCAAAATTATAGTATTACTTTTCTTTCATATGTTTATAGAAACAAGGTACAAATACAACATATTATTGTTACTTTTACATTCATTCAAATTATTCTACCTATCCTATCTACTACAAAAGTATAGTAATATCTGTCACTGCAGTCATGTTGACTGCTAAACCCAGCTGGCTTTTAACATTCTGCTGCGCACTTATACGTGCAATTACGATAAATCATACGTTGGCAAAGTAAAAATTAAATTTTTAACTCCTAAATTTAGTCATATATATATATATTATCAATGATCCATTTTTGTCATTGACGTCTCGTTTTCCTCATGGAAAAAAGGTTGTTGACCAAATGTTGTTTGTCATATTTTTCGGTAACTAAATTACACTGCTGTATACTATGTCTAATGTAATCCCTCACTGAGTGTCTCAAACTGAGGTCACCACGCTTTTAGCACAGTGGCTCTGAAACTCTCATAAAAGCTATGGATTCTGTGGACACTAAAAAAATAAAAATAAAAATCTAGACGCGCATTTTTCAAAGCAAGTTTTACATTATCAATATGGAGTTGCTGACCTCTTATTTGTTTATTTATTGTCTTCAGTACCTTCTAGAATGTGTAAAGCACGGTTTGTCTGTGAAAGATGCTACATGAATAAATGTTACTCTCGCTCTGCATTTGCGTCCATTGTCTCTGTGCAGTGCATTCTGTCTCAGCCCAAGTTCTGGGCTGTGGAGGTAGCAGCGCTTTGCCTCAGGACCAAGCTGGAGAGGGGAAGCTCTCGACGGGTGGAGAGGGCGATGATGCAAACCCAGGTAAGAGCTCCCTCCACGCACGCAGGCCCAGTTTGTTGTTTGGGGTTTTTTAACGGTTCCCTGCATATGTGCCTCAGCATACTGCGCTTAATTATACTGTCTTATTTCCACTTTAATAATAACGTACTGTACAAATATTTTATATATATTTTTACTTTTTATTTTAAGTGACTCATGAGACCCATGGTCAATATACAAAATTCACAAAACACTAACTGTATAATGAGTAACCATGTCACAATGAATGTCTGCTCCTTTTAGACTCGTAGCAACATTTTATTATCCTGGCTCGACATGGCTTAGTATATTATAGCATTGAGTGCTCTCTATCCTTGTACTGTAAAGCAGCTTATATAAAGTACATTTCATATCAAATCAACAATGGCAGATCTTACCTCACTTATAAAACTTGCTGCTGTGCTCTGGACAGTGTTGAGGGGAAACCTCAATTACACATCAATCATAATTACCATGGTGTGTTCAGTTTTTAGGTTACGACCAGTGAAGTGGTTGAATATCTTGAACTTCAGCATATCAGCATGTCTGCCACTAGATGTCACACAAGAGCGCCTGCATCTCATGCCAAAACATTTTTTGTGGGCCACGCATGTGCGGAAGTTCCGGCTATGAAAACAACACTGAATTACAACACCCACACACACAGTGTGATGTCATTCCCTGCTCAGGACGCCATATTGCCTCATTGCATACTGGACGCGTAGATGCGTACCTTCAAAGGAATTCCATTAATTTCCTAAGGAGCGCAGCATAGAGCTTGCAACATTGCGTAGCTTATGCAGTAGCGTCAGGTGAAGGGCTATGCACGCATGCAGTAAAACACTCTTTGTGCGTGTGCTTTTATGTGTGTGCCTTCTACAGTATATGGATTAATGGGTTGTGTGGGCGTTCCATTTTTCACTTTACGATCTTGGTGAAATAAGGTCACTGGATACATCAAGTCCAACTAGATTGTAAATCTAAAAACAAGTTTATCACACTGAGTTTGATATAGTTTTTGCAGTGTAGTGGAGTATTGCCAGAGACAGAGGAGACATGCTTAGACACTTGAATGGAGCTCTCTAGGAGCGTTCTAAAACGTCAAAGTGAAATTTCACTTACTGCACTGGCAGCCAAATTGCATTGTTTTAAGCCTAAAATAGCTCATAACTAATATTTTTACATGTATATCTTAGAACATAGTTTTTTGCTGTTACATTTATGTTTGAAATATTGTATAGAACCTTTTTAGAGGTCAGCTTCCTAGGGAATGAGGGGGTGGACTTGCCGCTGCTCCTGTTATAGGCTGGTTTTATCAATTAATGCAATCTGCTGTAGAATTGGCGGACCAAATTAATTGGCGGACCAGTCGGCACCCATGACTGTCATGCGATGACGTTGAATTAATGCCTGTGTTTCTAAATGTTAAAGGCTGCTCCAATAGTTTCAAAATGAACCCTAATTAGGATGCAAAGGCTGTAAACATGTACCTATGGAGCATGTCCAAACCCTATGTACTAAGTGCAATAACAGTACCTATTGGTATTTAACATATTTGTATAAGACCTACAAACGGCTAGCCTGGTGTTACGTGTTACGTCCAGTACTATGAGGGTCCAGGTCCAATTTGGTAATTGAGTTTCAGTAAAAATGACTGAGGTGCAGTGTGATGGCAAGGCACGCAGAGCGAGTCACCTGGCCGACTTAACTTTGGGTATACCTGAGAGCACAAACTCGAGATATCCTATGCACATACTTTCCACATGAATACAGCCGCAAACAACTATCCAGCGCTGTGTCCCAGATTCTCCTCAGTAAAAGGCTGACAAGACTAGGTCATTACTAGCCTGACACATTTGTCTTCGTGGATGTTTTCACTGTGCTTTGCTTTCAGTAGGAGGACAATGTAATGTAGTGGTGGGTGACTGCACCCTCACGTGTTTTGACCTGTTTTTGTAACCACTAAATGTCGCTTTCTTGGAATGCTGCGATTTATGCATTCGTGTTCTATACTTGATAAATGAAATGAAACACAACTCCTGGTTGTGATTAATGGAGTTACCAAAGCCAAGCCGAGATAAAGTTCATAAATGTGTCTCTAGTTTCTCAATTGATTACACATTCCTCGAAGCTAGGCGTAATAATTTCCCCCATGCATCTAACTACACTAAATGCATTGGTTCTTGATAACATTATTTCTCCTTACTACTGTTGTGATTGTATTTCCCTACAAACGTCCATTACTTTTAACCGCACTGATTTGTTTGTAGGAGCAACTGATTTAAGTTGAAGGTAAAGTCAGCGATTGTTGTCTGAAACACAAATTCAGCGAATATTGCCACAGTCCGCTAGCTGTCTGTTCTATGTGTGTACTGAAAAAAATAATCTGGTGTTCCTACACAACCCTGGTTCTGTAAATTGGAACAAAAAGTGACAGACTGCCCCACACACTATCCTATCTGTTTGATTTGTATTATTTTTATTTGTGGAAGTGCCATATAAATAAACTTGACTTATTTACAAAGTGGTGCAAGTTCAAATATCAGCAAGCTTTCTCCAGAATGACTGCATGTTCCTTTAATGACAACCTGTATGCTTCGGTGCATACCTAGCTTCTTTCTCAGTCTGCAGCGCATGTTAGCTTGCTGTCCTTGTTCATTTTACAGCTACCGGTTAGCTAGAACACACCACGGCACTTTGTGTTCATGCTTTGAAGATGTCCGTTTGCTGAGGAGCAGGAAAATGTATTATTAGTCTTCTGCGGCCTGCTCTCAAAACAAACCCGCATTTACCATTAAGGGAAAGCAACTGCACCAAGTCAACTGGAAATTCAATTTCCAGATGAGGTGGATGTTGCTCCCCCTGAAACTACCTCGGGACATGCCAATATCTGCGACAATGGCAGATATTGGCATTGATTGAAGTGCCCCCCGCCACACACACACACCTTTAACAGCTGATCGGCCTCATATCTCAGACAGGCTCCAGGAAGAAGGTGTTAACTAGGTTGGAACAGCGTTATATAAACGCAGTACATTTACATTTAAGCCACGGAGGGATAGATAATCTCTCTGAGTCGAGAGATTTCAAGCAAATTCAAGTAGTGCTCACCAGAGGAGAGTGGGCAAGTGGCAGCGTTGACAACATCCAGATGTTTGCAGTGGCTCGTTTGATAGGACGACTCCTGCTGTTTGCACTCCGCACCTTGTTTTTGTTGGGAGTACTCCTGTAGAGTTCATCGGGTACCTAACGACCTCCTGCGTCTCCCATTATGTAACCATGCCAACCATGCGACACGATGGAGATGGAGCGCACGCCTGCAGCTACCGTGCGGGCCACGACTAGGCCATTTCTTCACCCCCCCCCTGTCACATCTTGATTAACAGAGTTGAACAGTCATCGTGCACCATTGAGTCCATAAAGTGAAATTGATTAGCACAGGATAATGACTTACTGAAGATATGGCTCTTCAGCGGCACTTTAAAGGCTCCACATATCAAATGCCTGAGCAAAAACTCATGCTTTTCTCCACCTAGCAATTTGATATTAATTATTTTTGGCATGGCAATGTTTATACATCTAAGTATAAAAAGGCAGGATGTGTTGAAGCTACTTTTGCTGTCTTGGAGAAGATGAGACACAGAAGTGACAAATTATTTCATTTGATAAAAACTGACGAAAAATAGTATTGGATGAATTAATGACTTGAACCTCTTGACGATATGTTGTTTGCCCCTCTTTGTCACCACATAGGCCATCGTGGACCACTTTGAAGACAACAACTGCCCCGTGACGGAGCGCCTCAAGGTCTTCTACTGCTGCCAGGCGCCTCCCAGGTGGACACTCCAGGTATTGCGTGGCTAATTTTTCAATCGACACACACACACACAGTGGGATGCCGTTTATGTTTTCTATCACTACTGTTTGTCTTCACACACACTTTACTCTCAATCTAGGTGGGACAATATGGCAAGCTGTTTTGACAGTTATTCACCAAGACCTACTAGTATCTATTCCATTAGTTACTAGTATATATTCCATTAGTTACTAGTATATATTCCCTTAATTAGTGTCTATTCGAATAGATACAAGTATATATATATAGACACAATACATCTCGAAATCAATATACACTAGTAATGTTAAAAACAGGCTATACATTAGCTGCTAATATTTGGCTATGTGGATGTCGCAGCCTTTTATTCTTTTCTTCATTTCCAAAAATGTATTTTTCTGAATGATTTCTTCACACACTGCTGTGGGCTTGGCCAAGTTGCAGCGAATTATTTAGTCA
The DNA here is from genome assembly GCA_026546735.1 of Forbesichthys agassizii. Classification (NCBI taxonomy): domain Eukaryota; kingdom Metazoa; phylum Chordata; class Actinopteri; order Percopsiformes; family Amblyopsidae; genus Forbesichthys; species Forbesichthys agassizii. Next base: position 34,421 of record JAODLL010042459.1, read on the forward strand.
TTTGTTCGTTGTGCAGCTACAAGCTGTTTAGCAGATTTTTTGGGGACAATTCTAAGTTTAATGAAATAAAAACCAAACCACTATATGGCTGTTTTAGAGATGATATGCCTTCTGGAGTGGTTGTGTGCAGTGGCAGCTGTAAAGTAAAAGACAGGATGATGCTTCAGACTACATTATGTGGCTGTGTTGAGCACAAAACCGGGCTGGCTCAACCTAGCTAGCCTAGCTTATTCAGCTCGGCACTTTTAAAACGTGACTCTCCTTTCATCTACAAAAATGGTAGTATTGCGCACAGTGTGCACCCAGAAACATGGTTTCATATTTTGAGCAGAAATATGAATTTGCTACTAACAAGGAAAGCTCAGTTTTAATAAAGATATATCCAAATGTATTCTGACTAGTTGAGGATATCTCCAATGTAATAGATATTCTTATTCTGATTTTAGAGATCTACTATTTGTTTCTGACTAGTAATTCCAATAGTTACTAGTATCTATTCCAAAAGTTACTAGTAAAATTTTAATGTGAGGTTTAATAACTATTGAAAATGATTACGGATAGTTAAATTTAAAATGTTACTATTATCTATTCTAATTGTACTATTAACTATTTCAATAAACTAGTATCTAAAGAATAGATACTAGTATCTAAGAATCTAATCCAGTAAAATATTTAGTCAAAACACATTATTATATTAATACATATTGCACGGACGGCGGATCTTGACGCAGTTAGTCAGTGCTGTGTCCCAGGCTGGCTCACCGAGACTATCTTCATGGTTGTTTTTTCCCCCTCTTATTCATTTATAGCCTTGTTTTAATATACAGACTGATTTGACTGAAACCCTCTTAATTGATTTTCTCACTACAGTGTTTCTTGCTTCTTAAGTTTCCATGGTAATAATCTGAAAGCCTCATCAGTAGGATACAATAGAAATTAGGAAATGCGATTTCCTTTGTCTGTGTGTGTCACACAAGGATTGCGAGCATCTGTATATTAATAAACACAAGTAATCCCGTCGTGCGAGAAGAGGGGGGGGGGGGGGGGGTGG
>JAODLL010042460.1:0-20724 GCA_026546735.1 Forbesichthys agassizii
GCCTATTAATTAATTTAACTAGCAATGCGTTTCAGGTTCTCTCATAGTCCAAAAACGCTTAATTACATTGTGAAATATATTATATAAGCTAAGTAAGTGTACTAACTTGAATTTGAATGGACCGTCCACGCGTTGCAGTAGAGTATAGCCTAAAGAAACCAATCGCCAAGTGGTCGGTGCGGCCCATATATGGTGTTTCCGGTTAACTCGGGTAGGCTACAATTTGTCACACGACATAAACCAATGGATATCCTATCTAATCACAAAACAACCCGATTGTGTGATATAAACTTTATAAAGGAATGCATTTTATTGTTCTCCATTAGCCTAGTTAATCTGTTAAATATCAGTGCAATGTATGTGCAGGTGCATAGCCGATAGCCTATTAAAGGATAGACAAGCATGCATTCACATCTGTAAAAAATACGTGAACTAAAACCGTTATGCTTTAGTTCTATTAGGCTATATTTGGCACGCAAATGAAGACACATCCTCTCAAGTGAAATGGATGGAACGTGAATAGAGGGGCCTCGCTCTCTCCTGAATGAGACAATTAAGCCTTCTTCAGTTTCCCGGCAGTCACACGCGGTTTCATTACTGGCACACATCATGTGGTCGTGTTCAGTCTCTTCTCAAAGCAATGAGTTCACGGTTTTACAGACACCCCTTGTTAGAAAATCATATTCTCGTAGGTTGAGTGTAGCTTAAGATACATGGGAAATCATGCGAGTATATTTTAGACTGCATGACGTCGTTCAAGCTTAAAGTGATAGGCTATGCAAGTTGAGCAGATAGCTGGGTAACAGCATCATATTTGCCGTTAGGCCAATTTATATATATTTCACAGCATAGATTTAGCCATATATTTAACCCATTGGCCATCTTTTTCCCCGAAGGCAAATTTATAGGCCTATATATAGCATTATGATTGATCGACAATAAAAATGTGCGTGCTAAATATAGCCTAACAGAACTGTCCTGTTGTCTTCAGGAATCACGGCAATATATGGCAAAATTACATAGCAAACGAATTAATTAGAATATCAAACTATTTAGGCTATAGATTGATTCGTCTACTTGGTTTATTTATTCCATATGCACGTTTCAATAGCCTACTCTCCATAAAGATGTGATAGCCTAGCCTAATTTGTAAACCCTGTTCACAAGAGAGTAAGCTAACAATGCTAACTAACAGTTTGTAATAGTTGTACTGTAACTCTGCAAGAAGAACGTAGACTTCACACGTGGCTCCCAACAATCATTTCAAGAAACCATTTCAACGGGTTGCTAAGTAAATATATGATGTCCTTCCAGAAGCGTAAGGTGTCCTGTTCCCTTCCTTTAGCATGGCTTCAGCAACACACAAAACAGAGCGTGCTGTGCAAAACTAGAGCGTCACTGACGCGTAGGGGAGGAGTGTTGCCATGGCAACGAGGAATGTATAACAAAACACGAACGAGGGAATGAGTCCATGTGTGAAACTGCTGAGATAGCAATAATATAGCAATATTAATTAAAATAATATCATTATTATTATGTCTATAATAATATTATGGCATTTTTAATAAAGTAACAGCACTTTCTTAAATGTAATTGTTTTACCACAGCACAACACAAGATAACTAGATTTTGAACAAGAATTACAGAATAATAATGATGTATGTATGTATGTATTATTATTATTATTATTATTATTATTATTATTATTATTATTATTTTGATAATTATTATAATAATATTTTGGTTTTTAAGTTTTAACCATGTGATATGATTGACATCCAGTAGTAGCCTACTGCTTTTATGCAAATGACAAATGGGATTCCCTGGAATTCCCACAGACTGCTTTCCTAAACAATAGCAGGGAAGACCTATGTGACTACTGTAGACAGCCTACCTGTATGTGAATATGGAGATTGGAGAAAAATGGAACAGTATGTTTCACTGATACAACCTGTTCGTGTAAACCTTTAGGCCAAGAACCCCTCCCTAGATCTTAGACCAAGTGTTTACATTGCCTTAGGGCAAAGTACACAATCAAGACAGATCATGTTTTAACAAGAACCTGACATATATCTACAATGTAGTCTACGTCTATCTTGGTATGTTTACAATTTAAACTTGGCATAGCCTATCTCTCACAATAACTGAATAAACAGAAATAGTCAAATAAACATTTTGAAAAGTTAAATACAAATATGCATAATTTTGGCATAGAATGATTAATTCACCTAGTCCTAGCCTGTGCTGATAGCTATGCTAACTAATATTCAGAATCAGAAATAGCCAACCAAATGCATAGGCTCTAGACTAACTGGGTCAGATAATTTGCAGGAGTCAACTTAAACCAACTTTCTAACTAGGATAGGCTATTTGACCAGATAGTCTATACCATAATTGAATTGGTAGGCTGGTATTTAGGCTATATCCACAATAGCACAATAGCATCATAGGCCATATGTTGCTGTTTTTAATTTGTATTTGTAAAATACATATTTTGATTTGTTGATGTTTAACATTTTATGTTACTAAGGAGCATTTAATAGAACAAGTGCATAAGCATATTTGCTTTTGATGCAATTTGGTGCATAACATGCCCTTTTGTTGACCATTCCCCCAGATCTAAGTTTTCACAACAGCTTCTGTGTTTGTTGTCTTACATAACGTCATGTTGCTGTCGGCTAGTGCTCTGCTGGTGTATTTCCCATCAAGGTCCGCCTCTTTCACAGGATGCACCATATAAGGAATATTACGTATTGGGGATCCCGTTTCTGGAACGTTCCATTTTTGGACAAAAGGGTATAATTACGTTTTTAAAATGTTACTTTGCACGTACAGTTATTAGACATTATCCTAAACATTAGGTGGCTGCGTTATTTTATTGTACACCGTGCAAAACATAGCTCAATAAGTTGCTTGGTAGCTTATTTGCTAAGCATATTATATTTATATTTTTGTGTGATCCTAGCGTAGTTTGCCTGCGTCATTTCGGGTACAGCACAGACTATAAAAGAGCAGGCAGCGGTATCAGTCGTTACTTAAACTTTCAGCAACCGAGGAAAGAAATATTCTATAGTACGCCAAATCGGAGCGAATAGGACTTTCTTAGACAATCCCACTAGGGATTCCCATCGCAGAAGTTCACACCGACACTTCGGTATACTTTCTTGACGTTTTGCTCTTTTGAAACGATGATGTTCACCGGATTCAACACGGATTGCGACGGTTCCTCTCGCTGTAGCACTGCTTCGCCAGCCGGGGACAATTCTGGATACTATCATTCACCAGCTGGATCTTACTCAAGCATAGAATCTCCTCAGTCTCAGGTAGGATAAGTTTAATAAATCAAATAGCCACATATTTGTTGTTATGAGTATGGTTGCAAAGTTACAAAAATTGATAATAGCCTATCTCTTTTAAATGTTACAGTGAATACAGGAATATGTTAATTTAGGTTTAGTTTGTTTTAAATACATTTAAGTTGACTTATTAATGCAAACAGTTAATCTGCCATATACCATAGGCTAGTTTACTCAGAAATGGATACAGTAATGTTTTTCCATAACCATGTTGGATCAGTTTTAATATTTACCTGGAAACTCTTGAGATAAATGTAACGTCATAGCTGACATCAACTCGATATTTATAACCACTCTTACTTCTCCTAATTAACAGTGGTGCATCTCCCATTTCCATCGATATATTCAGTGTACTAATAACTTCCCTTCATCTCTAACAGGACTTCACTGACTTGACAGCATCCAGTGCCTCCTTCATCCCAACTGTCACAGCAATCTCCGCAAGCCCAGACCTCCAGTGGATGGTCCAGCCACTGGTCTCTTCTGTGGCCCCTTCCAACAGAACTCACCCCTATAGCGCCACCTCCAGCTCAACCTATTCCAGACCAGCTATGAAGTCCCACCACACCTCCAAAACTCACAGCTCTTCCAGAAGGGGCAGAGTGGAACAGGTACTAATCCATTTTATTTGATTAATTCATAAAACATAAAATTTTTTTTAAAAAATGTAAATACCTTTTTAGCATACCAATATCTTTACTCAAATTGCAACACAATGTCAGACAATTAATCTGAGACTCAATCTTTTTCCTGTGCAGGTTTCACCTGAGGAGGAAGAGAAGAGGAGAATTCGCAGAGAGAGAAACAAGCAGGCGGCAGCAAAATGCCGCAACAGGAGGAGAGAGCTTACTGACACGCTGCAAGCTGTAAGTATTTCACAACTACTGTGCACATTCACTAGACGTTTCCTGGCGGTGCCAGCGGCCGCATTGACCAACAGCCAAACTAACGCCATTGTGTCATCCTTTGGCAGGAAACTGACGAGCTGGAGGACGAGAAGTCCAGCCTTCAAAACGACATAGACAGCCTTTTGAAGGAGAAGGAGAGGCTAGAGTTTATACTTGCGGCCCACAAGCCTATCTGCAAAATCCCCTCCGACCTGGACACTGCCTTCCCCCCCATCTCCTCTATCGCCGCCCGTTCCTGTGGCTCCACGTCTCGGGTGTCCCCTCCGCCCAGGAACACCACCCACAAAGCCCCCCCCGCCCCCGCCACCTCTGGCCAATCCATGTTCGCAACGGCCTCCAACTCCATCTTCTCCAGCAGCCCCATGAAGATGACCGAGCTGGACCACTGCGCCCTGGAGGAGTCTCTGGATCTGCTGGCCAAAACCGAGATGGAGACTGCACGCTCTGTGCCAGAGGTGGACCTCTCCAGCACCCTGTACACCGCCCAAGACTGGGAGCCACTCTACACCTCGGCCAGCTCCGGTGACCTGGAGTCCCTGTGCACGCCCGTGGTGACCTGCACCCCTGCCTGCACCACCTTCACGTCATCCTTCGTGTTCACCTACCCCGAAGCCGAGGCCTTCCCCACCTGCGGCGTGGCCCATAGGAGGGGGAGCAGCAGCAACGAACAGTCCTCGGACTCTCTCAGCTCACCCACCCTGTTAGCGCTTTAAGGACTCCTACAAGATACTAATACTTATTTAACACATGTACCTGCTATAAGGTATTTTTGCAGATCACAGGGCTATGGATTTGACTTCCATACTACTACTACTACCAGAAAGCAAAATATTTATGATTTTTATCTATATTTGCCTGTTTGATCTATGTAGCAAGTGAAAGCATGTTTTTAACCTATACCATATAATGTCTTTGGAGTTTACAAATAGCTAAATATTTATTTAATGGTGCTAGATAACTGTTATAGTGTTGTAGTGTTTTTCTCAAAAGCAATACAGTTCTGTGTTTTCAGTTTTATGCCTGGTCAATGAATGTGAGAATATTTTACTATTTGTTATATTTAAAGAAAAAACAAATGTACTATGTCTTAGTCTACCATGGTCTGAGTGATCTTTTTATGATGTTTTCTGTGAAAACACTAGTGTTTTCTGATTTATGAAAATTCAATTTATTTTTTTTACAGTGGAAAGTTTGTTTATGAAAAAGAAATTTGTAAATAAATTCTAGTCTGTTTAAATTAAAATATTTGTTGGAATATTCCTTTGCTCATGCACATGCCTTTATAAGATTACCAATTTATAGTCTTACTATTTTCAAATATCTATAATTGGAAATCACAAAAGGCTATCGGTCTTCCTTTCCCCGCAGCTCCACTGGATCTATTTATTGTTCCATCTGTTGCCAAGGTTAGCTGTTGTACGTCAGACTGCTTACGTCAGTGCGTTCTTTCCAGTTTTTTTTATCTACAACGCTAGCGCGATGACGTTTAGCTTCCATGCCCAAACATGGATTATGCAACATGTCGTTGCCGCCCGCTACTGAAAAGCTACAAATTAACTAAAATGCTGACCAGTCGTTATCTTAGACAAGTTTAGATTTTTATTTGTATTAAGGCCTGGGTTACAGAGCTGGATATAAAGAGAAACAAAGTGTTTGTGATATTGTGTCCTTTTTAATAATTAATACAGTTTTGGCTACTTACCAATAGCCAGCCTTATGCCTTATACTTTACTTACATGGAGAGAGTGTGAAGAAATAGCATTGAACTGCTGAGGTTGGTGGCACAGTTTATGGTTTTTATAACATATATTCTGGCTCATAAATGAATGATCTTAACACATCACATTTGATATATGGTGATATTCAGAACCTGTTGAGAATATGTTGAATGCTTAAGCTATTTTCATTCTCTCATATATGGGTTTAGGAAGAATTTTGGAGCTGTGATCCGTGCTATTAGACGTTTAATGCTTTAAGTCAAGCAACGATGCTTTTTGACTATATGAAAAAAGTATATTTATGATTATACACAATTGTTTAATCAAAACACCAGTTTTAGTTCCCTTTGTCATTTCAAAGTAATGTGTTATTTTCTATCGTATGCTACCCATATTAAACGCAGTTGGCTCTGCCAAGGAACTGCGTGATGGGCGTGCCAGAACAAAGTAACTTACGCATTTCAAATTCTTTTTTTTTTCAGACATACACACCCTATTTTGCAATATGCAATAGAGGGTGTTGCACTGTCTAGGTGCAGCAGCTGTTGCGTCTTGACACACGTCTAGATGAAACGTTGTAATTATGGAGTCACTCCAACGTGTTATTGCACTATATAACATATTTGTCTTCCCTTTTTTGCCTTAGATGTAACAAAAAAATGTATTCCTTACAAACTTCATAACTACGTAATTGTTAGTCAATTTTGTTATTGGATTGTCTCTCGCGATCTGTGTAGGTGTACATGTATTTCCTGGGACTATATTATATTTTACCTCAACAAAGCTTCTGTGCGCGACCATGCGCGTCTAATAATTCTCTATTAATACCCTTTGCCGATGGGAGATGTGGCCGCAGCATAAATAGCAGGTGCCTATTGCTTCTTTTAACATCAGCATCAACAGCAGTAAATTTAGAACACTATGACGACAATCTGCGTCGGCGCTGTAACCCAGGGGAGCAAGCAGGCAGCATATGCCTCCATAAAGGTGGAGGATCAAAGCGTGCGGGAATGGGAGGTAGAAAATGGAAAATGCTAACGATACGCGAGGCAGGGTTTAATGTGACCCATAGAAAACCCTTAGCCTATACTCGAGTGCTGTGATGACGAAATAGCCACCCAGCCCACGCCAACAATGATAATGGAAGTCCTCTGCATACAATTAATGGGAATGGATTTCCCAACCTGCCGGCCACTGAAAGTGTATTGCCTCACATTCACCCATTACACAAACATTCATTACCTTGTGTAGCCAGGGTTGGGTAGGTTTTTAAATGTAACCCGCTACAGTTATCAGACTAAAATTGTAACCAATAACGTAATTTTTGGATTACCTAGTAACATAATCTGATTACTTTCCATTTTTAGATTACTTCACGAGTAAATATATATGTAAATATTGTGCTGTGAAATGCCATCCAAAGTAATTTTCTGCCCTCCGCCAAATTTTTCTATTTTTGTGACCGTTTATATTGCTCAGGGGATAGGATTAAATTACGACTATATTTTTTATTGATTGACGTTAATGAAAAATTAAGTACATTCAATTGTTTTATGCATTTCTGTATTGCAAATTCCAATTTTCTATATGAAAGTTGTCGTAGAAGTTATAATCTAATTTAAAAATAAAAATTCCTGTAATTTGATTCCACTATTGTATCTGATAATGGATTACAGTTACTGTTTTTTCATAATAATATAAGTAATTGATTACATGTAAGCAGTTACTTCCCAACCCTGGGTGTAGCCATGTGATGGTAATGTTAAAGGTGGTGATGCAGGATACACATTTTACCATTGCAGCCTGATTTCTGAAAAACCAGCTAGGCCATCTTGTCAGCAGTTTTAATGATCTGCAGCCTACTGTAATAGTTAATATGATTCATATCTGATAAACTCATCCATCATTTCATGGTGAGAAGATAATTGCTTAATCATGTCTCTTATTTGTAACTGTAGAACTTTGACTGACCTACAGTGACAAACAGTAGAGTGAATACTGTTTGTGGAAAGTGCATGGGGACACTGCTTATTGACAGTTGATTGTTTATTATTAATTATTAGTATTCCTATGTGTGTGTTATTTCAATCAAAGGTTGCATATGTGTAGGCTAAATTGGCTATATGCCACAATTATTTTAAGTATTCAGAGATTAACTCAAGTGTGATTTTATGGTTAATTAAAACTTAATAGTTTCTTATCATGTGGGTGCTATATTTTAAACAAATTCGAGGCATTGAGCTAAAATAGGCCTAGCGGTGTTTCTCTCTCCCAAATAATTGCTGTTGAATTGGTGACAGACTCCCACTCAACAAAGTGTCCTCAACTTGTCTCAGGGGATCAGTATAACAAGTTTCCCTGGAAACTGGACAGTTCTATAATTTCATTGGGCAATCCCTGAGCCGCTGCAATAAAAAAAAAAAAAAAAAAAAAAGATTTGGGGATTTTACTGAACATGACATATCCACATTTTTATATTTGAAGACACATGTTGGTTAAGAAATGTATGCGGCTAGTTCAAACCCATGTCTATACACAGCCGTAGATATCAACGAATACGTTACACACATGCCCACTTTAAGTCTATTCAAAGGGACCACTCAAATAAATTCACCTTCCATGCCACTCTACTTGCTTTGGTGGTGTGCCTTTTGTTGTCATACTGAAAGATTAACTATTGTATCAATTTTCCCTGAGGCAAGTGCAAACTTCATGAATGTATCTTAGCTATAATATAGCATATGCTTTACCAATTGTTATAGGATGGTGAAATTATAGATATTACAAATGTTAATTCATTTTCTGTGTGTAAAATTTTAACTGGACTATTTTAGACTATTGACTATTTTGCATAAAATATTGGAAAAGATATTACTATTACTATTTCATTTTCTTTTCAGTGTCATGTGACCAAGTTTACAATTTGAAATGCGTGGTCTTTCCAACCCCACTGGAAGGTATATTTATATGTGAATACATTTTAGTAAACAAGATAACTCTTTAGGACATTATCTTTAGCCTAGCCCTACCTAGCCTATATATCCATGTGCGGGAAAGAGGATTCCCTTGGCTATATGTTATGTTTATGTTCTGAATATTTTCCCAAAACATAAACAATAACAACGAGAAAGAGCATCTGCGCACAGTTTATTTCAAGAGTAGAGTTACTGCATGCTTTAGTATGTTGTTCTAATTCCAGGACAATGGTGGCGCTAGCAAGACACTTTCATACAAGAAGGCTAGTAAGTGCCGCAGCTGTGTCCGTACTCATCTAGCTGGCTCATTCGGGTTGGTTGAGGAAAGCCATGGCCCGATTCGCTGCACTATTGCTTCTACCGGTTCTTATTGAATCGGTATTTTCAATTTCTTTCTTTTTACCGGTCAACTCAAGAAAATGTTTACGCGAAGAGATCCATAAAGATGTTCTGGTTACGGGGGAGTATGAAATAAGTGAACAACCCAACACAAAAACGAATCTGAAGGTGAGCACAGAGCTTCCAGTTGTTAACGTCAGGTACCGCACAGTAGCTAGCTGCGCGTTAGCTTACATAATGAGAAGGGCCTACGGTCCCAATACCAACCTACGTTACGAGTTAACTGTGTGTGTGTGATTTAAGTCAGAAGAAATTATAAATACAGGCTAAAATATGTATTTTTTCCTCCCACAATTTAATTGTTATGGGTAATTTGGATCCACCATGACCGTTTTCGATACGGTAGAGATTTTTAGCTAGCTAAAACGTAGGCCTTGTCATTTATTCCTGTTTTTAATCATTTGCGTTTGCTATTTCTTTGTTTTGTTTTGAACAATCAATCAATTGTAATATTGACACGTGGATTCCAACTCTGGGTATTAAACATGATTGCATTAGTGAGCTGATCAGCATCTCGCACTGTGTTGTGCTCTTTGGGAGGATGTTACTGTCTGTACACGTCAGTCTTATCCCTGGAGCAGCTCGCACTCACAAGCTAGCGAGCTAGCGCATTCGCCGCTTACATGATCTTAATGCTAGTGTATTTCACTTAACCTTAATACCCATTTTAGATTTTACTCCTAATGTATACGTCATGAATACACTTTAAAATGTATATATGTATTTCCAAAACAGAATACATTGAGTCGCCCCCCATCCATACACACACACACAAGCAAGCAATTCTTCGGTCAAATACACCCATTTGTCCACTTACATTATTTAATTTTTTCACTTTTATTATCAAACATGCTGTTGTTTACTATTGCCGTCTTTTGAATTCTTCAGATTACAGATTCCTCTAGCCACACTCTATACTCGAAGGAGGATGCAACAAAGGGGAAGTTTGCATTCACCACAGAGGACTATGACATGTTTGAAGTGTGCTTTGAGAGTAAATCGCCCATGGGTAAGTAGTATGTTATTATCAGAGGCTGCTAATTATGAAAATACATGTGGGGTTACTTGCATAGATATTGCATATCGGATAGATTAATAAAAAATACTTCTTTAAGTCTACAAAGCAACATATATTTATAACAGACGTAACATGTCTGTGTTTGAGGTCTCTAAAGTCTTTAATTTTATGTTTATTTCTTAATGGGCCTCATTCAAGCATCTTCTCATAACTTTAAGTGAGCTGAGCTCTAACAAGTGTGCTAAGTCATATTCAACAATGACTTGTAACTTGAGAAGAAAGTTCTCCCTAATGACCTGCGTACATTGTTGAATGCCACCAATTTGTACAGTCGTATAAGGTTGTTCACCTCATTCATAAAAATGACAAAAAATTCATAAAAATGAAAAGGAAAGGGGAGCCTTTGCAAATTCAAAGATTGAAGTCCTTGTTAATGCTTGCGGTATCCAGGTTAACAATTGTGATCGGGCTCTACATTTTCTTCCTAGATGTACCATAAACATTACTCAATGTGTGTTGGATTTATTTGTGTTCTGCAGCACATTTTGCAGCACACTCAGTTTTTTCTGTTAAACACGTGTTGCTAGTAATTAGACAAGACAATAAGAAGGATGTACTGCTGTGTGTTAGGAACTGGGAGAGTTCCTGACCAGCTGGTGAATCTGGACATGAAGCATGGTGTTGAGGCCAAAAACTATGAAGAGGTTAGTACATGTGTCTGTCTGTCCTTTTATTATTTTATTAAATACATCATGATTTACTCATTTTATTTATTTGTAATAATAAGGGACTTTTATATTGAGAATATTTGTAATTATTTCATTGTCTGTAATTTATTGCTCTTTAAGTTATTTTAGTGTATTCCTGGAATGGAATAGAAATATACTCTACAGAGCATCCCTGTTTAACAATTGCATTAAAAATGCTAAATCCATTTCAGTTTCATTAAATGGGGATCCTCATGCCTGTAAAACATTTTGTTATGAAAATTTTATTAGTGGATGTTACACATGTATTCCACATAGGTAAGTGAATTCCAGGATTTAGCTATTCACCTTCAGAATGTGCACTACATGTCTAGTTTCATTAGGGTTAGGTCCTATAGGTCACAGTACACCTGCTGATGTGTCTTCCACCTGCTGTGAGGAAACACTAACTAGTACGTAGATTAATAGTGCACACAGAGTTGTGAAACACCTTCCTCCTCCACACGAGAAGATGCGCAGGAGCACGTGCTGTGCTGCACAGAGCAGGCCAGTGAATCCCTGTGCCTGTGTGGGCAGGGAGACCTGCCAAGATAGACATGCCAATTTGTGTGGGTGGCTGCGGTGGACTGGATGTTTACGCATTCACTTGCTCCTGTGCGTGAGATTGTGAACATGGGCACCAGCTAGTGAATAGCAGTATGACGTGCAGGACAGGTTTGATTTAGTATGGATCCCCCACTTCACATATTGTGAAAGACAAACAAACTAACAGAATGAGCAAAATAGTATGTCTTTGCTCAGGAAGACCGCTTAATATAAATAATTAAAGTCATTACTGATAGGTGCTTGGCATTGCTGCATATTGTGTGCATATAAGCTTTTTGTGTTTTCTGCCACACCTTAAAAAGTGACATAAGCCATTATTTTAGGAAGGTGACGCTATTTTAACATCAGGTTATATTTGGTATACTGAATGCTAAATTTGATTCAGATGAAGTACCGCAACTACTGTATTTACAAGACGTGTGTTTTTTTCTTTTCTTGTTTTTTTTTCCTTCCAATTTCAGATTGCCAAGGTGGAGAAGCTGAAGCCTCTCGAGGTTGAGCTGCGACGACTGGAGGACCTGTCAGAGTCAATTGTAAACGACTTTGCCTACATGAAGAAGAGAGAGGAGGAGATGAGGGATACTAATGGTGAGAAATTGCCCATTGAGGAACTGCACTTAAAGAAGTAGGCAGCAGCTCTGCCTATAATGTGTTCACCTGTTTTCTTAGGGTGTGTCAGCTCATATTTACTTAAGGAATGGGCTGCTACCAAACTACCATAGCAGGGTATATGCATGTTGGGTCTGTTACTGGTGTGCCTACATGACATGAACTTATAATTAATGTTATGAGCCACGCCTTTTTTTTTGCCGTACTATGAAACCTCTGTGAAAGAGGTAGGTTGGGTATTGTTCACATTTGAATCGATTCTGGGCTGGTCGCTCGAATTCCAAACCGGTACTTTACTTTCTGTAATAACATTAATTTAGTTTATGACTGACTTTTAACCTCAATCGGTGCTCTGTAGTACTGATATAATTCGGTAAATGTACTGAGTTCGGTACCCAACCCAAAGACATCAAATATATTTTTACACAGCAACCTTTCGCATTGTATTTTCAGAGTCCACCAACACGCGTGTCCTATACTTCAGCATCTTCTCCATGTGTTGTCTGATTGGCCTGGCTACCTGGCAGGTGTTCTACCTAAGGCGCTTCTTCAAGGCAAAGAAGCTGATTGAGTAGAGCAGCCCCTAAGATACTCACCTCAGAGGGAAGCTGCCTGCAAGTCAGCCAACACATCCCAACATCCACCCTCCTCGAACTAGCTTCAGTGAACAACAGGCGGGATTGAGGGGCTCAAACTCTAGTTTTCAGGCCTGAGAGAGGGGGAGAGAGAGAGAGAACCAATGCTGTCCTGAAATACGATACACCTGCTTATTTTGTGGTTTGAAACATAAAAAGCACTGTAGGGAGAAATGGCACAGAGAAATTTCACAGATGTGAGATGCCCTCTTCCATTTACCTTCACATTTCTGTCTGCACTGTTTTGAATGTTGAATACTACTGAATAAGAACTTGTTGCTTCAGTCATTGTTTGATTTTAGAGCTTGGTTGGAATGGCTGGGCCATGAGAGAATGTCCTCTGTCCCTCAATTGTACAAAGCTCTTCACCATGCCAAGCAAACTAGATCATGGGTGCCCTTTTTATTAAGTGAATGCTTATGTGAATAGCAAGGTGGATTGTTACTTTTAAAACAAAATTGGCAAATACAGATTATTTTTTGTTGTTTATGTTAATTTGCATTAATCTCAAAATTTGACACCAATGTTTGTTTCATATTGTAATTGCTATTTTACTGCTTCTGCAGTTATGGATGGGTTTGTAATTTATCAGGGAGAGAAATATCCTATTATAAATTAAATCAATTCAATTTCTATTAGCTTTTTCTTTTTATAAAAATATTAAATGTAACATTAAATGTCAAATATTTGTGTAATTTGAAAATAGCCAGAAACCAAAGTAAATTACTCAATTTAGGGTTTTATAGTTTTTCTTGTAAAGAAATAACTTCATCTTGATACTGAAGTCCATGGCATACATTTTCAATTATTTTTAGTTCAGGCTGAAAGTTTATCTTTTCAGATTACATTTGTTTAGGTTTTTAAAGGAAATATCTCTCCCCGTTTTTTTTGCAAGGTGTGTTCCAACACACATTTTCGAACAGTTTATAACCAGTTACATTAATCTGACCATCCACTATTTCTTTTCATTAACTATTTTAATTTAGGTTTTCATGTGAATCTGGATGGCTGCAATACATTTTAACAGTGAAAATGCGTGTTGGACGCAATCAGTGATTTTTATGTTAATTGATACATTTTGTAAAGGTTTGTGTTGGGCTTTTATTCAATAAAATATTGGATGGATTTTCATTATCAATTGTGCACTTAATCTTATTCTAAATAATTGTAATTTGAGTAAAATGTACTCCACAAATTAATATATTTTATGTACTAAATTGATTATTATATAATTGTTGATAGATCATAGCAAAACACGTAAAGTTGTGTTAACATTGGAAAAACACCGTAAACCAACAGAAGTCGCGAATCTGTGACAGATTCCATAAACAAAATAAATATGCTGTCTAGGATGTAATATATAGTCTACAGCAAAACATGCATGCCTATGTTGCATTTCTTTCAGATTTCCACCAGTAAATATTTTAGAATGTATTCTCTGCACTAGTCAGGCACTTGTCAAGTTAACCCGGAAACTCTTGGTATACTTCCGTGTCAAATATACAGCTGATGCTAAATGTGTTGAAATCTGAAATTTCTACCTTTACAAAAATACATTATTTAACATCATGCCTGGAGCTGATAAAGAAACGGATCTCACGGAGAGAATCGAAGCCTTTTTAGCCGATTTGAAGCGTGGAGGGAGCGGTACAGGCCCGTTGCGTGGCTCGGCAGAAACTGCCCGAGAAACGACAGCGTTGCTCCGCAAAATAACAAGCCAGGCAAGATGGAGCAGCGCAGGTTAATACAACTATTTACTAATGAGTTTAAATAACAATCGAACTACCGACGAAAGTTAGTAGTTTACACGGTATATGAATGATTAATTATGTGAATGGCATGTCATTAATGTCTGTTCTACGTGCATTGTCACCAGTTTAGGAAGTAGATAGTACTTACTGTAATTTTATAACTTTTTCCAGTAACTAATAGTGTAACTAATTATTTTTTCCAAAAACAATAATAGAAAGTACCTTATATTACAAATACTAACCCAAGAATGCTGCATTACTGTGTTACAAGAACGATATTTCTGGTCCTAGCAAACGTAAAGGTAATTGAACCAACCTGTCAAGTCATCTGGTTTGAGAGGCTGCAATGTTTTCACTTTGGCTGATTGTTGACTCCTAAGGTTAATTGTTGTTCCAATAAAGAGGTTAGAGTTCTAAAATGAGCTGGCTACACAGGTTGTCATTTTTCAGGAAGGGGCAATGCAGGGTAGATTGTGATAAGTAATATAGTAATGTAACTATTAACGTAACTAATTACTTTTAATACCCACTAATAAGTAAAGTAATATTATTGCAATTTGAAGGAGTAATAAGTAAATAGTAACTTATTACTATTCCTGAGTAACTTGCCCAACACTGATTGTCACAGTAGGTCTTGACAGCTGTCAGTGCGAAGAGTATATTAGTATCCTAGACTAAACATAAAAAGGCTAAAATTAACATTTATTTGAATTAATTGTGTAATGCCATTGACTTTTCATTGACAAAATTGATAGTACGATTAGAACAGTTATTACGAAGTAACTTATTTGCTAACTGTATTTCCTCCATTAGGAGATCTGATGGAAATAATTCGCAAAGAGGGCAGACGGATGACTGCCGCACAGCCCTCAGAGACCACTGTTGGAAACATGGTAAGACGGGTCCTGAAAATCATCAGAGAAGAATATGCGAGGTGAGGCCTTGGGGAGCTAGACAAATGCTTTTTAAGAGACTCAGACCTAATGTTATCTAGCTGCCTATCTATCTGCTGCCTGTTGTTATGCATCCAGTTAACCATGGGAATCAGGCATCATAGTCAAATACTATCTCACATCTGTATGTGTCGTACTGTGTTGTAATGCATCCAGTTCACCTTGGGAATCAGGCATCATAGTCAAATACTATCTCACATCTGTATGTGTCGTACTGTGTTGTTATGCATCCAGTTCACCTTGGGAATCAGGCATCATAGTCAAATACTATCTCACATCTGTATGTGTCATACTGTGTTGTAATGTATCCAGTTCACCTTGGGAATCAGTCATCATAGTCCTGTGTTTTGTGTAGATCTCGTGGCAGCAGTGAAGAGACGGACCAACAGGAATCCCTCCACAAGCTGCTGACCACAGGAGGACTGAGTGAAGAGAACTTCAGACAACATTTTCCTCCCCTTAAAGCTAATGTCATAGAGGCTATCAATGAATTGCTCACAGAACTGGGTAGGACATGCTATTTTATTTATCATTAAAGCTATAGTCAGCTATTGCAAGCTATTTTGTGAGCTAATGCACATTTTGTCAAATTCACCAAATATCTCAACGGATTTAGCTATTTTTCCATTCTATGTGCGTGTTGAAAATAATCTGATACATCTACAGCCCTGGCTCCGTAAATAGGAGCATAGACAAAGTGGCAAAGACTGCTCACTTCAACAAAGCCGCTGCGTACGGCAACTGGTGTATGATCTCTTCTACTGTTGACTAATGTACTGTTTGTAAGTCACTTTGGATAAAAGCATCTGCTAAATGATGTAACTATATGTAAACTTGACACATTGATATGTTGTCCATCCATCCATCTTCATCCGCTTATCCAGAGTCGGGTCGTGGGGGCAGCAGCTCCAGCAGGGGACTCCGAGTTCCTCATGGATAGCTGAGCTTCTCACCCTATCTCTAAGGGAGAAGCCAGACACCCTCCTGAGGAAACCCATTTTGGCCTCTTGTACGCGTGATCTTGTTCTTTCGGTCATGACCCACCCTTCATGACCATAGGTGAGAATAGGAATGAAAATTGCCCGGAAGATCGAGAGCTTTGCCTTCCGGCTCAGCTATCTTTTCGTCACAATGGTGCGGTAAAGCGATTGCAATACTGCTCCCGCTGCTCCGATTCTCCGGCCAATCTCTCGCTCAATAGTCCCCTCACTCGCAAACAAGACCCCAAGGTACTTAAACTCTTTCACTTGGGGTAAGGACTCATTCCCCACCTGGAGTAGGCACTCCATCGTGATATGTTGTATTTATATGTTGTATCTATGTCTATATCTAATCATATCCCAGAGGGAACAACAGACAACATTGCCATGCAAGCTCTGGAGCACATTCACTCTAATGAAGTTATCATGACCATTGGACGTTCACGCACTGTGGAGGCCTTCCTGAAAGATGCTGCACGCAAACGCAAGTTTCACGTCATTGTGGCAGAGTGCGCCCCCTTTTGTCAGGTAGCTGAGATGAATGTATCTGCATTCATAAATGTGATTATTGTACCTACTTGTAATACTTGTTTGCAAAATAGCAAAGACAGTCAAAGTATCTACCATTGATATGCTTTATATATTCATAAACATGTCATTATTGAGCATGATCATTACTGCTCACAAATGTACAAAGCTAAACATAAATAAAAACAGGAACTTTTCCACAGGGGGCCTTTTTTAAAGGTGACCAGTGATGACCCACATTACCAGCTATATAATTTTGTTTGCCAGCCTTGGCTGGTCATATTGATATAGGTGGGCGTATTGCGTAATGCTTTTAATTGTTTTGGTCTTTTTCTAAATTCAAATTGATCTTTTCATATATTTTTGGTATTTCTTCACCTCATTACCAGGGACACAAGATGGCAACAAGCCTTTCCAAAGCAGACATTGAAACAACTGTGATTGCAGACGCTGCCATATTTGCAGTAATGTCTCGTGTAAATAAGGTATAGTTCACACTGAATGCTGTAGCCTTCTTTTCATCTTAATGTTCCTCCCATTTCTGTATATTAACTTTGTTTGGAAACTATGTATGAACACTTGTACAGCTATTCTAAGAGCTAGCATTGAACCGCATCAGCGTTCTCTGATTTCTCTCACCCTATTACTTTATATGCGTATAAACTCTTGTCATTGGGTCATAGTATTTATCTAATATAGTATTGGGCCAATCTTGATATACTTGGATACAAGTATTCTACTACAAATACTACTACTACTACTACTACTCAAGTATCATGCATGTACTGCATAAACTATAGTACACAGATAAATACCCTACTCAAAACACGAGGTTTTACAAAAGAACTTCTGACATGATGTCAGATGTTCCACACTGCCACTCATGCATGGGCCTTTGTGATGTGTTCTGCTCAGGTCATCATTGGTACACAGACAATTCTAGCCAATGGAGGGCTCCGAGCTGTGAATGGAACACACACTCTAGCACTCGCAGCAAAGCATCACTCAACACCGCTTATTGTGTGCGCGCCCATGTTCAAGCTCTCGCCACAGGTAACGGTGCTCGTCATTAGGGATTTTTACTATTATTATACTTTTACTATTAGTATAATGGTGTTTAATAGGAAACACTATACAGAACTGTCTTTGGCCTGCATAGTCCATCATTGTTTGAAACACCGTATGAAGCTGGGCCAGTAAGTGTGCAAATGTAGTGCCTTGTCTACATTTGTCTTAAAGTCACACTTTAACTCAAAGATATTTGAATAAAATGTTGAATAAAATGTGTGTGTGTGTGTGTGGGGGGGGGGGGGGCTGTATTTACTATCATAATGCTGTATTATTATCACTGTTTTTGTGTTTACAGTTCCCAAATGAAGAGGATACATTTCATAAATTTGTCTCTCCGCATGAGGTGCTTCCGTTCACTGAAGGTAAGTGACACAATCTTAAACAGTAAATGAATGTTTAGCTCAGCCAATAGAACGGGGGACAAAAACAATCCCACATTTTTAATCATGAATTGTCTACCACTCCCGAATATGTCTCTGTTGTGTTTGTCTTTAAGGTGAGATTCTCTCAAAGGTCAACGTGCACTGTCCGGTGTTTGACTATGTCCCACCTGAGCTCATCACACTTTTCATCTCTAATATTGGAGGAAACGCGCCCTCATATATTTACAGACTGATGAGTGAGCTTTATCACCCTGAAGACCACGAATTGTAACCAGTGACTTAAGATGATAATAAACCCATACCCCATTTTCATGGAATGCTTGTGGTTATGTTTGGTACTACCAGCCTAAAGTTGTTTTAGTTAGTTTGCCAAAGTCTCCTTGAATGGATTAATATCCCATTCAGAATGTAGTATGTAATGAATACGGTAATTACTGATAGATAAATAAATATATATTTTCATATATATTTGTTTGTCATAAAACACTGTTGAATGAGTTTGAGAAACCCTGGGACCTCAGGGAGGAATCCACTCTTCCAGGATGGTTAGAATGCAATAGGGCAAAAATGATAAATTTTGTTCAATTATACATTGAACAAAATGTATCACATTGTGCAGTAAATAAAAGCTAACGCATTGTAGAACTGTAATACATTTTGTAAGTCAGTGAATTATGAGTGGGCCATCGACTGGTGTATTGACAGACGGCACAGAAGATTTGTCTCATGTCTGAGGATGTGTCTTTGTACTTGCCTAGACCAGGTCCGCTCAACAAGCACTGGGTCTGTATAGCACTACACCTACACAGGAGACATGGCTGCGGTAAAGGCAGCCATTGCCATCCACACATTGTCGGGACCATGGGAGCATTTCCCAAAGACAACACTCCCTTACCGAGCAGGAGACGACCAGCTGTACCATCCTAACGGTGTCCCGGATTATGACAGCTTCTCCCATTCATCACACATCCATTGGTTCTGAATATAGAGCTCACTCGCAACACAGGAGACAGCTGCAGGAAAGGCAGCCACCACCATCTAAGAAAAACAAAAATCAGTGATTTGTACATTCCATTCACCCTGTACAATATTGGAAACACTACAACAAAACGTTATGTGATGTGTATTAATGCAGAAGGGTGCACGTTTTGGAACAAATGTGCTGCACATTTTGGAACAATGTTGCTGATTGAGAAAATGTGTGCACAAATGTGTACTTCTATGTGACCCATATAATGGAAGAAAGGTGAGGCAATTCTACTTCCTAAACTTAACAAATGGTTATGGTATGAACAAGTATGACGATGTTCCATCGAATGGGTGCCATTTCTGTCCCCAGGACATTATATGTATAAATATGCATGAAAATATTTTGTAAAACATATTTTATTATTAAGTAAAGTGTCCTGCACGTTTATCTAATTGCAATTTTAAGATAGAACATTTAACAGTAGTAAAAACTGCATATAACACAAAAATAAAATTTATTACAGTCCCCGCTCTCTAACATTACACATTGCCATGAAATTAGAATCCTTCAGAAATCACGTTTTTATTTGCATTTCTGTGTGATTTCTTCTTTAAATACATTATTTTCATAAGTAATCCTTAAGACTTTAGTTTAAATACACATTTTAGTTGTGTCCCTAAGTTTTCACTTGTTCCTCTTACACGTCTCCTTCTAAAGTACATGAAACATTCCAGAAGTCACTTGTCCAACATGAGGCTACATCATCTGGATGTTCTCAAAGTCATTGGAAGACCAAATGCAAATGATCTCCCATTCTTTCCTGTGTATTTGATTATATTTAACTGAGTGAAAAGGTCAATCTGAACTTACATTCCTGTTACCTAAATTATTTCCTAGATGCTATCTGCTTGTTAAAAAATAATTGGTAATTCTCTAGAATGTGCTTAGTGTTCTCATGCTATTTTAGCATGAATGCCATGTGTCTATATTTAATATATTTGATAATTCTATCTGTTTACTTTAAATCCTAAAAACTCAAACTACCAAAAGTTTAATTTGCAAGAGTTACAACCATATAACTATGGTTCCAAGCAAATCACAAATGTCCCAACTTTTCAGAATATGCTATATATTATATATTGCATATATATATATAT
>JAODLL010042469.1:6043-20722 GCA_026546735.1 Forbesichthys agassizii
TGGCATCTTAACTAATGATTACTGCCGCATGTGTGTGTGCATGTGGTTGTCAGTTTGATGCTATTTATTTTATATTAAATATTATTTATTTATATTTATTAACTGATCTCTGAACATTCTCTCGTTACCTTTCAGAATAGATTCAGGTTAATTCAGGTAATTCATGTTATATTTGGTCATAATTCATTCATGATGTTATTATGAAGATGCACGATAGGATTCATCCCTTTACAGGAAATAACATTTCACTGTGGGACCATTGGAATAAGCACAATAGCCAAACAACAATTCTTAATCTTTTACAGAACTAGCCTGCAAACACAGGCTTCTTTTTATTTTTTTTCCAAACACAACACTCATAATATTTCCTCCGTCAGTCCCATTGCTTCAGTGTGAAAGGAATAAATATCTTCCTCAAAAGGACAAAGGATTGACAGGATTTGAGATACAGAATTGTTATGCATGCACTAACGTTGCACCTCTCGTCACGTGTGAAGGCAGAATGCCTCAGAAAACATTTAGGCTAAAACTGCCATTGACATATACTGTAGGTATTTTTCACAATAATTCCTAAATACACCGGCTCATTCCAGTTTGCCAGCAGCGTGTCTCATTTTACTTTGTATTCCAACGAGCGGAGTTGTTCTGTAAACCACTTCACACCTTTTATCCTTTCTGCTGACCCTTGTTCACAACACTCGGGAGGATGGTCCCGGACCTTGTCTGAAGTTTAGTGGCGTGCGGAGCAGCAACAGTCGGAGGTCAGAGAAAGCGGGAGGATGAAAGAATGAGCGGGCAGGAGTGGGACTGTTACAGTGCAGTAGTGGTTGCATGTTGTCCTCTGTGGCGAAAGGCTTGGCTTTCTCAGTGTCTCAGTGACTCTTGGCCTTGCTCTGGGAAGGGGGGATTACTTCTTGGTCTGCTGAATTGACAGCATTAGATTAACGAAATTCATGACTTCCTTCCCACTGGTATTGCAAGAACCTGCGTTCATTCTGTGTGTGCTAGGTAAGAGGCCCGAGCTGGCTCCTAGCATGCCCTCAGCATTAGGCTAGAAAGGGAAATGTTGTTTTTTTTTGCAAACAAATATTAGAAGAATTTTAATTGAATCATGTCCTAATTGCAAAATAATTGCATTGCAAAATTTCCTCAGCTAGTCGTATTTATGAAGGTATTTCATTATTATTATTATTATTATTATTTTAATTGGCTGCCATGCAACTGAGATGATCTGTCTGTCAGGATACAGTATATTTCCCACCACTGTACAACCCAGTACACTCCTATGAGAAAGTATATTGCTATGCTGTTGGGAAGACATATTCCTATACTAATAGTAATGGTTAAGAGCTATGCAGCTGTAATCGCCCACTGGGGGGGTACTATCATATTCTGTCTTAGAGCTACTGCTCCGTGCTGCACAACGGATCCCCTCCCTGCTTGAATAATGGTTAAGGTGTGCTGCCTGTTTACCTTCACACATCATAAACGCAAAGTCCTACGGAGACCTACAAGGACATAGCTGTCTCAACTACTCTCACTACAGTACATACATTATGTATGTGCATGCATGTACCGTATACTGTATGTGCACACATACACTCGCAAACACTTTCACCTTCTGGAAATAAACTGGATGCGGTGTTTCATCCAATAAAACATGTTTTAAGTGCTGTACTAATTCCCAAGACACAGTATTCTCTGCCAATTAGGACAGCAACGACTCACTAGGCCATAGTACCCCTTAGGAAATGCTGTTCTCCTTAAAAACATACTTAAGCTAAGGTAAGTGTTTACAGCAACTACACTATTGCTACTCATATATTGTATTTGGTCACACTGTAGCTGTATTTGTCCTATATGGTGTGGTTATAGTGTCAATGCTATTTGAGTGATCAAAGTTCCCCCCCCCTCCAACACACAAAGACACAGACACACACAAAGGCGCACACACCTACTTTCACCAATATCCACAATCCCACATTTTAGGCCAATATTCTCCTATATTTAGTAGGTCAAACTAACAGTGTGCTTTGCCAATCCATGTGAGTTTTACTGAAGAAATTATTTACATTACTGAAGAAATGTTGCTTAAAATGATAAAATGTTGTATTATATATAATATTATAGAAAGATATTCGTTCTCATTCATAGTTTCAATATAAAACACATTTTGAGGAATGCGCTTATAATGCAGAAGTGTAGTCATAGATTATGGTATTTGCACAGCAAAAAGCTAGGCCACTGTTGCTAAGTGTTGTTTTTATAAGTCAGTGCTCAGTGTGAAGCAAAGGTCTGTGTTAGCATTTTAGCCATGGGGACAGAAGTAATTAAGAGCAGTGCACCATCCCCTATTATCCCAGTATGCGTTCAGTGTGTGTGTGTGTGTGTCTCAACCAATGCCCGACGGTTGATTTTTGTTTACTATATTGTACTGAACTGAGGAAGCCCCGGTTTCAAACCATGTTGCATTGCAGCAATACATCTATGAAAAAAAAACAAAAAAAACTCATCCAAACCTCTAAAGAAATGTACTAAAAAAATAAAACGGACCGAAATGTCCTGCGGGGAAGCTCTTCTGAAATGACAGGCAAGCTGTCCGGGGACATCACACGTTTTCTGTGTTTTCAGCTCCGTGGCCAACGTGGCGTATTGTGCCCATTGTGCTGTGAGAGCTAGGTGGTTTTGTCCCTGCGTCTCAGCGGAGCACTGTGCTTTGCACATGAATGACTCCAGGCCCATTCAAACCCAAAGCACCGCCAAATGTCCCATCTAGTCCGCCCATGCTTCTGGTAGAGCAGAGACACTGAAAGTGCTGCTGTGCTGTTCTAGCAGATAGCATAACACATGTGTACATAGATAAATAATGTTGAAAAGGGGATTGGGGCGCACTGCAATTATGGTATTGAAAGCAAATAGGAGAAGTAGTCCTGCAGTGAACAGCATGTTTTCAAACCTCACAGTAGCCTCCCATTGTATAGGCTGTCCAAAAGCAGAGTGCAATGGTATCTTTTACTAAGTGTCACGGTGTGCCTACCATCCACCCTGTCTGTTTGTCCTGTTTTGGTCTGTCATGTTCCAGTCTGTGTTGCCAGCCTCACGTTGATTGTCTCATTGGTTTCACCTGTTCCTCATTGTCTCTGTCCAATAGCCTGTCTTGTGTCATTTTATTTTAGTGTTGCTTTTGTTCTTGTTCGGTCATTGTGGTTAATATGTGTGGTGTGATTCCTGCCCTCTGTTGTGATTAAACCCTTAGTAGCTAGATCGCCTCCGTTGTCGTGCATTTGGGTCCACTGTGCCTGCCGCGCCTGACGCTAAGTCTGTTAAAACTCGTAAAATGTAGGTTATTCATATATTGTAGACAATGGTTTATGCAAGCACTGGAACCTGTTAATGAGAACTGTCCACAACTAGGTATTAAGTGTAACCATTAATCTACACCATGTGCCGATAAATCTGTATTATCATAATAATATTGTACATGTGTCAAAGTACAATTTCGTATATAAAGAACGCACACAAAAATGGACATGAATATACGTTCTATATGTTGTGGTTCTCATGCTGAACATCATTTTATAAAACCTCAGTTTCTGTGTGTGAACAAGTATGCTGATTGTAGAATTATAAAAAGAAACAAATCCTATATGCGGTGTGTAACCACACAGCATGAGTCAGTAAGAGAACTCATCTCTCAAAGTTAATCAGGGTGACTCAGCTTTGTAGAGGCCTCAGAAGTGTTTCTATTGCCACTGTCAAACAGAGATCTCTCATCAAAACAAAATGCAATTTCTTTTCTCTTTCGCTCACTTTCTCTCTCATACAACTGCTAATAATTGCCCATCTTTTGCTGTCTTTGCTGCCTTGTTTCCCTGCCTTTGCTTCTGCATCCTTTTCATCATTGTCATATAAAAACAATGCCTTGTTTATCTACGGTTTACCATGTGTTGCTTTATTGTGTATGACAATTGGACATCCATTCAAATTTGACAGAACCAAGCTCAAATGCACTAATTACTTTATAACGAGAGAGCTAACATTAGCATTTAATTAACCAGTTCATGTTTGCGTACCCATTTGCCTAAAATACTTTATTTCAGTCAGCTTCTTTTTGTCTACAGGCCTTAGAATCTTAGATGCTTTAAATTAACACATTGAAAAATGGAAACATTTCATTTTACAGTAACATGTTTTTCTATTACAACTAAATACCAAGTTCCTTTTAACATGCACCTACTTAATACAAGCTTTTGATTATATAAACCACCTTACTTTTCAGTAAATAAAAATGTCTAGATACTATTAGAAGGTGATCCCAGAAAACTGCAGGCCTGCAACACTGTAGCATTGACTGCCCATTACCACAGCGCCTGCCAATGTAAATAAGAGAAAGTGGGAATTAGGATTGTTTATTAAATTCTTATTCTCAAATTCACATATGATCAATCATGTCAAGATGTCTTAAACATATTAATCACACACACACGCACGCACGTATACACGTATAGTATCGAATATTAATAAATCGTTTTTCTTTCTTTTGGAAGGTGAAACAACATGATCAAAATTAATATTGTAGTCACATTTTAATTAGTGAAGTGATCTTGGTATGTTTTCTAGCAACAAAGCTTTTTTGATTAGAGACATTAGCTGTGGGCTTGGCTGGCCTTTCATCCTTTTTTGCATCAGTGAGTTACATCCGGTTTTTGGCTCTTGAAATGGAGCAGCTCAGTTTTTGCTTTGATCTTTGTATAATCTCCATCTGAGTCCTAATAGCAATCAATCAATTTTTTCAAGAAATATATCCCAACTTGCAAGAAAAGCCTCATTAAGTGAGGATACATATAACACATTTTCTACGAATGTCCGCTCCATATAAATAGCACGTCTTGGTGTTAAATTTGGCATGGTTAAACATAGGCAATATATGATCAGCATAAGCAGCCCAAACCTACAGTGGGTAGATGGGCTACTGTCCTGACATTTCACAAATACAGCTTTTTGAGTTCTAATTCTCATAGTTTGTCCATCTTAAACTAAACATGATTCAGCAGGGTGGTCTTGTGTTTGGGGATTAATGGTGGGAATTCCAGATATACTGTGTGACCTGGATCCCAAGATATCTGATCTTGTTCAGTGTAAAGATCAGAGTCTTTTGGTTCTTTGAGTATCTGTTGCTCAAGCTGGTGTCACGTGAGCAAAGAACCGGTTCCACTGAGTCAGTGTGTCTTTGTCACGTAAACAATTGAAATCCTCATGCTAGTAAGGATGTCGCAGCTGTTGATATTGCATCTGGTCATAAGCATTGCACTTTTGTCCTTATAACACGGAGATTGCCGGTTTGAAACCAGAGCTTGACAAAATGTAACATTTATAAATGTTTGGCTTAGTGCAGGGCTCTGCAACCTTTACTATCAAAAGAGCCATTTAACTCCCATAACATTTTATATTTATCTGTCTGGAGCCGCAGAAAAATATTATGCTAAATTAGCATATAAACATTACTAGTAGACCTAAATGAGAATTCATTCACATTTGTCCTAGTGTGTGGGGAGTGGGGGCATGCTTCCCTGCGAAGATTTTTTTTTATTTCGAATAAAGCGCTTAAATGCCAATCTGGTTACTTATTATGTCATTAGATTATTATGTCATAGGCTACTTGCAGATTGCCATTTAGTAACAAATATAGGATAAACTGCAATGTGGCTATATAAATAAACTCAAACTTTATAGAGTGGGAGAATAACATTGTTCACTTGAGTCTCTTGCTCTATTTAACGCTGTGTTGTGGGATCGGCAAGAACCAGACGCAGGTTTCAGAATGCACAAAGTTTTAATAATAAACAAACACTCAACCCACAGCAACTGACAGGAAACAATAACCGACAAAGAACAAAAGACAAACCCCAACCTACATACACACACAGGGCCCACAGGGAGCGCTGGGGAAGTGAACGTCTGGTAACCTGAGGCTGGAGCACGCAGGCCCCGGTAACGGTGGGGGTGGGGGGGGGTGAGCCGCCCATCAGCGGCGCAGCCCAGATCGTTACACTCCAGCTGATGCACGTGATCAAAAACTCACAGACCCGAAGAACCATATCCTCTGAGTCCTGACTTCTCCTGTCCATAGAACATAGTACTAGTAACTAATACTGAGCAATGATTGAAAGACTCATATAGCCGGATCTTTTAGTTTGTTTGGGTCAGTGTGCTTCTTATCAAATTAACAATTCAAATTACAGTCTGATTTAAAAAAAGATTAGCCTACCAAGAATCAAAGACCCACAGACCCAAAGACTCGTATCCTGTGATTGAGTCCTGACTCCTGTCCCTAGCATAGCCTAGTAGTAGTTACGTGAGCAATGAACGATAGAGCTGGACCTTTTCATTCGTTTGGGTCAGTGTGTCTTTTATCACGTTACAGTAGCCTAGTGGAAGCATATAGTGTGCAGCTGCGTTAGTAACAATATTGTTTGTCGTGCATCTTTGGTGATCCGTGAGGCGATAGCACTGTCTACTAGAATAAAAGACTCAGAAGACCCGAAGACTCATTTGCAGGAGTCCTGAGTGAGTAAAAAGATTCGTTCACAATTCGTTCAATGATTTGTTCGCTACCGACTCAACACTAGTGGGGACGATTCAATTAACCTGCTTAATGTTTAACAACCCCCATCAGTGTTTCCTCTAGGATTTTTTTAAGCAGTGAAGGGGTGAGAGTTTTGATAGACCTGGATGACGTGTTTTGACCCCTTTTCCTCTTATTGGCAAAATATTTTAACAAATTTGTCTGAAAATGCAACTAAATGTAAATCATATCTTTTGTCGACTAAGTAGGCTACGGTAATGTTGCAGCAGGTACGGTATCCTGTTATTATAGGCTACAATAAATGTTGCTTACGTTAGCATAATTTCACAATATATAATTAATAAATAGTTGACCATGAATAGAGAATATGTTTCCAATATGCTTATTTATTTTAATACATTTAACTTACTTCTTTTGAAATAAAACCTAGTCTAATCTAATCCAGTTTACCTTTACCTACCTTTTATTCTTGTTCTCCGGTAACGTAGGCTAAAATGTTATGACTATGCGAGTGATTGGTGCGCCGATCCATCCTCAAGATAGTAAGATGCATGATGCGATGCACTCTTTTTAAAAACCGCCACGGGGTTAATTTTACCCATGGAGGTTTTTCAATTGTACCTAACTGTTTTAAAAATATATTGAAGTCCCTCAGTCATTGACTTTAACTAAAATGGTGTTCTGTTGCACTTGCACTCCATATTGTTACAAATAGTCAAGATAAAACCAGATTAACAACACAGGCATTTATAACCGCCACTCCGGGTCAAATTTACCCGTTATCAAAATGCATTTATTTTTGCCAGGTTTCTTATTTTTGTGCAGCCTCCTTTTACACATTATATGTTTCTAGGTGACGGTACACAAGTCTGTGATTGAAATCTACATTCTTAACAGTAGATGCTCACAGGGTCAGTTGGCCACACACCACATACTGCGTAACATTTGATGAAACAGCTTTTAGGTCTCTCTGATGTTGCAGTCAGCAAGTGAACATTTGCTGAAGCGCACACAGCATGTAACGTACAGAGAATCCTATCCTCGGATGTGACACTTCCGAGGATAATAGGTTACTCGGTAACCATTTCAGGAGACCCTGCATTTCCTTTCTGCTTATGATAAACAGGAGATAATTGATGTGCTGTGCGGGTACTCCACCGACACATTTGCAATCATGACTGAAGTGTGGGTGAGATTCATACAAAACTGCAATTTATGAAAGACACTACTGACGTGGATTAACAGCTGTTCTCGACTGCAGGGAAGTGCCGCTAGCATTAGCTTAAGTTAGCCAACATGCCTAACAAGTTGGATCTTTTGATGCACGTGTAAATTCTACCTGTTGGTGGTTCTAGTGTTGTTAAAGTGTGTGTGTGGGGGGGGGGGGGGAGAGAGAGAGAGAGAGATATCGGACAGCTTCACTGTTTCAGTTATGGCGACTTCATGACATTTTATAAAATTCTGATATGATACAGTTGCGGCATAAAAGAAGGAGCGGCAGGCCGCCACTATTTGATGTACATAACGTAAACCCTGCCCATTATGAGCAAGCTTTCATGAAGACACATGCCTACCAATTGCATTGCCTTTAATGGGTGTAACTCATTTCTGCCTGACCCCTCATAAGCAGATGACACTGGAATAGAGAGACTAGATGTTTATAGAAAAATGGTGATACACGATGATGATTTGGTCAAAGCCAAGTGGATTTACTCCATGATTGCTCACCCTAAATCAGCTTCTTAGATGAGATTTTCTCCAGTGGGATGCTTTGGATAGTCGACGTAACTGCATGACTATGCATATGACGGTGAATGTGGATTTTGAGCTGTATTGCCCTTGGAAACGGATTTTCATTCCAATGGTTTGGCTGTGCGGTTTCTCTCTGCAGCGACCTCTGATTCTTAGGTCAGGCCTTTATGGATTCCTACATGGGGAGTGTCATGTCAGCTCTTTAGTGTGTCTTGCCCCTCTCATAAACATTCCATCTCAAGAGGTCAACTGTGTTGTGAATTGATTCACCAGCTGAGGAATATGAGGATATGGGAGCAAAGGCGGCGCTACCTATTAGGCAAAGTAGGCAGCCGCCTATGGCACGAGAATGGCCAAAGGTGAAAATTCTAACTGAAACTACTATGCTACTACTACTGAAACTGTCATCATCATTTATAATAAAAGTTGCAATCAACCATAAACAAAGATGTTATGTTCAAATGGTGGCTGGTATGGCTCAACGGTAAAGATATACAATATTTATAGTCCTGCTGAGGGCCTCCAAATCACAAGAACCACCACTGTATGGGAGGGGAGGGGGCGGGTTGCACCTTGAATTGTATATTTTTTTAGGCATGTCACTGTAGAAACCTTCTAGGGACACAAACATTGGGAATGTAACAGTAGTAGGTATTTGCATTCATACAGAAGACGTCTGAAGAAACACACTGATATTGTCATCCTCATTTTTACTTGACTCAGAAGCTAGATTAATGATGCAGGATATAAGGCTCAGGAACTGATGCTTAAATTAAAGGTACAATTGGCCAATCAACCAGATCAGTCGGTTAGTCAGTACACAACAGGTTAATAAACCTGAATCATTAGTGGTAGCCTACATGAAGTTTTTGTATTATACATTTTAACATTCATTTTGTCATAATCTTCATGAGACAATGCTTTGCTAAATGTTAGATTTACTAAGGTTTTCTATAGTGTAATTATCTTTGTTTTAATTATATATTTTAACATTTAATCTGGTAATTGTGGCAGAAGTTTGAATATTCACAAATTTGCAGCAATGATTAGCGTTGTAATCGGGTTTCTCATATGCCTAAAGTGTAATTTAGTCCACAATTAGTCTGGGAGAAAATGTCATAGTTTTTGCATTCAAAGTGCAATCATTAACTTCACAACTTAAAAAAAGACAACAAATGATATAAACTGAAAAGGCTTTCTACATTGGGAGTAAGCTAAACCTCTTGCCAATTCCATCTGCCACAAGCAGCTGTGAAACAGACATTCATTTGCGTGTTCTTAATTGTAGCTTCAAGCCACTCTATTCAAGCTGACCTGGAGGAACGGCTGGAATTAAAGAGCATCTAATTCACTGCTTTGACTTTTGAGCCTCTCACATTTTCCTCCCTGTTATGTAGCGTTAGCGAGTGCAATGCTGACGTACTGTAGGGCTAGCCTGATGTGTTAGCATCCTGCGGTAGCGCGTGGCTGAGTGATCTTTGTTGACCTATGAGCACTGCTAGATTGACTAGTGGGGGTGCTAACAAGGCCCCTCTGCAGGGCAGTGCTTGGTGGTGGGATACCTCAACCTCCTTTCTTCTTTATGTGTTGCTGAGTCACACTCACACTCACAACGCCCTGCATGCATGTGTGCGCACACATACACAATCTATACCAAGGGCTTAACCAGAAAGGGAGCAGAGGTGGTGGGGATTAAGGCCTCATGCTGCATTACTGTCATAATCCATTAGGCTAGCTGTAAAGGAGAAGGCCTGCGCCAAAAAACGGGGTGTTTTTGAGAGGTGGAAGGACCCCATCCTCCTCTGCAGGGAGGAGCCGCGTCAAAACCAGGCAATTCTCAGGGCCATCTGAGGCAACCACCTATTTGTGTTGAATGCTAGCGATACCTCATTAGAATCTGAGGAAATTTTGTAACTGCAGGGTTATTTAGAAGAATCCCACTCTACTAAATTGGGAAAATGTTTGAAAATTAGTTTGGAGGGTACTACTTTCCAATGCTTGTCACAGGGTTAAATAAAATTCTGCATATTAATTAACAGTGTTATATAAAATAATCCCACTGGAATACAGTATATTCGGAAATGGTTGAAAATTAGTTTAGGGATTCTATTCTATTTTCCTATGCTTGTCACAGCCTTAAAGTATATTGTTGTATAGTAAATAAGCCGTTGCCATCAATCACTTAACCATAATCTCATAATATTATTGGACGTAGCTGTTAATAAAGTATGGTTTCAGGAATCCGCCATTTAAGAAGTAAAGCTTCTTGAGTCTGGGGGCAGTGGGTGTTTCTGTTGAAGATGTGCTATTTGCTCCTGTCTTTCTACTTGTCTCTCCTTCACTGGAACATGGTCATCACCTTTATCAAAACAAAAACATATCTCTCTTCAATATACAGTAAGGTGCTCCCTCAGAAGCTGCGCCCCACACATTGGAAACGCTTGATAGTGTTGTATGGTGCGGTCTGCACCACTTTGTTTGTGTTTATGGATTCAGGACTGTTGTTTTTTGTTTTTTCTTGCAAGCACAAAGAATAGGGCAGCTAATGGACCGTGAGTAGATATTGACGGGATTTCACAGTGATTTAGCTTTCAATCGCTGACTATACCTTTAACGCTGGAGTCGGGACCCCTGTTTCTTGGCAGCCTCACACCCTCAAAGTTACAGGAAACCATCCCAAAATTAACATCTAAGGAGAAGTAGGGGGGCTCAACTGCTGTGTCATGAGAACGATCTTCACAGTAGCAGTTTGGAGACAAGCCATTTTTCCATTCGGCTGTACGAGTGTCTACAGAGCGACACACTGTAATACAATATGATGATGATGATATGCAGGCTGGAGAGATATTGTTTAAATTCACATAGCATGAGCAGTTTTTAAATTGGTATAAAGCTCACAGGAGGTGCTCGGCCTATTTTCACAATCCGATTCAAGGGTCTCATTTAAATCTGCCATCGTGTGTTTTACTGGTTGTTTACTGTGAAAATAAAATGGCATGTCAAGCCCCCCTCCTCCAGCATGTTGACTAGAAGAGATTGCTGCCTATATAGCATGGTATTGATTTCTCTCAGGCAGGCTGTCCTCTCAGTAGTTTGCAACAATTCCCCACTCTGGTGGACCCAGCTGGGTTGGGTTGAGGCGTGCGTTGTTGAATTATGAGCGCAGTAAGGGCTTCTTTTACTCACAGGTTAGTGGTCACACCTAGCACTTGACAGTGTAAGACAACCCTACACGGATTATTGCAATACATTTCAAAGTTCATGCTGACCCTTCTGCAAAATTCTTATTCCAAAAAAGGTTCTGCCTTTTATTTTTATTACAAAAGGCCAGCATATGCAATTTTTTTTAAACTGCTTTTAAATCAGTATCTTACCGTTAGCGCCTGACACCTTGTTATGTCAGCACATTGTTTGGCCTGAGGTTTGGAGGAGCTAGCCATGGACAGATGTCGTCTTTTTATAGCTAGCTAGCTGCTCCAGCGCGGCAGGAAACGAGCGTCACACCAGAACAGATTGCCTCCGAATGGCGAGCCCTTGTGGGCCCTTTGTTACTTTTTTATCCACAAACTCGATTAGTCAACTTGTTCTCTGCATGAATCTCAACAGGGCGGGTGGGTGAAGGGGATAGGGGGAGCGTCTGTCTGTCTTATTGTTGCTGTCATGTTGTGCTGTAGCAGATAATGGAATTGAGATTCATGATCTGGGACACAGGGTACAGCTAAATATATAGCCGCGATGTCAACCAACACATTACTATTTTTTTTCTGAGTGGATGTTCATTGTGCTTTTTTGTATTTTTTATGCATTTATTTTATTGGTTTATTTTATTTAGTAATTATAAAATAATGGGACCTACTTTTCCCATTACAAATAGCTTGTAGTAAGTAACCCTAACCCTAGTGTTTTTTATTTATTTACAGAGAATACCCTACCCATTTCCTATTCAACTGGTTACTTTTTTTACTCAACAAAAGCACTCATCAGGCAACACTTTTAGTGATGTATTTAGCAGGTGCTTTAATGTAAATTGACTTACAATCAGTATTTGTTAATAGTCCAACGGGTCATAACAGCAGCTTTCATATGCAAATAATATCCTGTTATTACCCAGCAGCATGCTTGTTGACTAAATATTTTACAATACCCATACCCAATTTAATTCAAATCCAAGAAATATCATCTGAGTCTAAATGCCAACAGTGATTAATATTCTAAGATTCTAAAATAAATTATGTTTAAAATGAGAAGATATCTCCTGGAGATAAATAACCTAGCTCAATGCTGCTGATGTCAACCTGTTAATGAGATTGACAGGCACATTCTTTGTTCTGCTCAGTCAGCTGTAATGGAGTGAAGTGTGGCAGAGAGGAACATGCATGTTTCATAAGAGCAGCCTAGGATGCCAAGAGTAAAACCTCTTTCTATTAAGCTTTGGGAGAGAGTGCAAAAAAAAAACAATTATTCTTTTAAATATGTCCTTGCTAATGTATTACTCCTACATAGTCCTACATATACTGACTTGTGAAGATTAACTGGAATTAACTTCCAATCCAAAGACAAACTTTTAATGAAACAGATGCCATATACTGTTCTACACATCTACATCTTATGCCCTGGCTTTCAGATAAAGAATGCAATACACAAAGAAAGTTTTTATTTCCCAATTGTTTATGCGTTCGACATACAATCGACAGTACCAACACTAATTCAGTGATCAAAGCATATACCTCAGTCACTTCTAGCTTACTTGTTCTGTGGTTGGTGGAAAAGTATGGTATTATTGTTGCTTTAACTGCCTGAGCTCATATTGGAATTATATTTCCAACGACAATCAAGAGTTGTTGTTCTACTTTCAAGGTTCTTTCAAGCTTTTACCTTAGCCCTTGAAGTCTCTCTCTCTCACACACTCTCTCTCACACCAGTTTTTTAGTTCTGGAAAAGTTTCAGTGGCCTGGACAATTGGAAGAAATTCCCGGCAAATATTATGTGTTTATTATAAAAGCTTTTGATTTTTTTGGTAAACTATACAAAGAATGACACTATCAAGAATACGGGTTTTTGTAGACTAGTCTACTTAAAAAGTGTTGAGTTTAAAAGACTTTAAGCTTTAGACTTTAAAGAGTTTCAAATAAATATTATAGTCATCATTATATAGGAACATCCCTGTTATATTCTGTTTACATTGTATTTTCACTAGCTGAAATGAAAAATCTCACTTTTTCTGCATGGATTGCATTTCAAACCAGACTACAAAAATGTTTTTAAAATACATTTTTTAAACTTGAATATAGTAGCAAACAACTACTATTTTCTATGTTAATGATATAGTGGAATATTGTCCTTAGAAGGATGTTGTAACGTAATCCGATCTTGTCTTGTCTTATATATAGTCTAGTATAGTGCGCATGTGTGGGCGGCAAACTGAGTGAGTGTTCTGGTTTGGCTGAGAAGATGGTGCTTAGTGTGACATCTACTGGCAGAACGTATAGAAAAAATAACATTAAGACTAGTCTACAGAACAAATGTAATAAAGGACAGATACATTTTTTTTCAATAAAACCGCAATATGAACCGAACCGCTGCTCAAAAACCGAGGTATGAACTGAACTGTGGATTTGGTGAACCAATACACCCCTACTAATCATAGAAAGATATGGAAATGTAATTATATCATATTTATACAATTATTTTCACCTGACATTTTGACCTGAGAGGTTTCATTTTTGTTGGACTTTTGTCAGATTTTTTCCCTGTCAAAGCAATTACCAGATAACGGAAACGCTGACACACACACACACACACACACACATGCATGCATGTCTGAGATGGTTGAAAACGTTCCACTTTAATTTCAATCAGTTAGGAGCCAGAGTTCCCATGTCTACATGATTTCGGTTGATTTCAATGACCTCACCAAGCATTGGCCAGTTGGAAGGCCAATGCTTGGTGAGGTTTTATTTCCATAAGAAATGTACCAGAAAGTCAAGTCAAGTCATACTTATGTATATAGCCCTTAATCACATTGCAGTCTGAAAGGGCTTTACAACTTACATTTCACATGGAAACAAACAACACCCCCTTAACCTGCTCCTCCCCCCGGGCAAGGGAAAACTTCAAAAAAACACATGGGTGAAAAAAGGGAAGAAACATTGGGAAGGGACCGCAGAAGGAGGAATCCACCCCTCTAGGACGGTTAAGATGCAATAGGTGATGGTAGGCAAACCAAATTTAGCATTAATACTATGTATGTAATACTATTTTCAGATTATGCCACACTTAAGAACTTCCACATCAGAACGATTTCAAAGCATTTAGCAATTTGTGAAATAAGAGTGCTCTGT